>JAIPRN010002278.1:11780-32468 GCA_025469175.1 Geopemphigus sp. TES_GeoC_2020
TTTTGTGTGTGTGTGTGTGTGTGTGTGTGTGTGTGTGTGTGTGTGTGTGTGTGTGTGTGTGTGTGTGTGTGTGTGTGTAAATATAATCGAACATTAATATACAGAATATTTGGATATATATTTTCGTATATGAATTCTTTTTGTGTCAACTTTATAATGCGATATGTTTAATATTTAGGAACCCGGTGATTCTGAAAATATTTGTAACTTTGCTGGAAAACAGAATGTTAAATTTGACATATTTGAAAAAGTTAATGTCAATGGTAACGACGCACATCCGTTATGGAAATATTTAAAATCAAAGCAAGGTGGATTATTGATTGAGTAAGTATTTATGGTGATTTTTGTTTTTCTATATATATACACAGATAATGGATATTCAATTTTTTTGTATGTCTTTTATTTGTTTGAAGAAAAAATTACAAAAATATCTTCTAAAAAAGAGAATAATAGTGTATTGTTTTTAATAACAACTAGCAATTTTAAATAAAACAATGTTACAATAATTACTAATTTATTATTAGTTTTTAGTAGGAATTAGATTTAAATTAGAAAAAAAATTTAAAAAAATATACGAATAAATAAAAAAACACTGTGTTATTTTATTAATATTTTCTATAAAACTTAGTTTATATCAAACAATGTGTTTTTAATAGATTACATTCCATAAACAAATGTTATTAGATAATCTTTAAAACAACATAGATATCGCTAATATACTGTACTATAATCTTACTAAAATTGATTTATACAAAAAGAAAACAAGGTAAATTTTGAATAAAAATTATACAAATCAAGTTTTATATTAAAATGAATGTATCAATTTAAAAATATACAATGCTTCCGAATCCAAACCCTATTTTAATAAGGTTACTTTTAAATAATATTCGATAGTAATGATATATATTTTTAAACTATTAAAATATTATATTGTATTCATTTTAACTTTAAAACAATCATTATCGCTATGATTTATTCGTTACAAAATAATCCGTTTTTATTTTTTTCAGTTCTATTAAATGGAATTTCACTAAATTCATTGTTGACAAGAATGGACAACCTGTAGAGAGACATGCAGCAAATGTTAGCCCTCTGGTAGTATAACTTTTTACAGTCCTATTTTTTAATAACAGTTATTAAATTTTTAAAAAAAATGTATATTAGAGTTTTAATAACATCTATTTATTTATCATATACAATTTCTACCGACATATTTAATCATTTATAATGGTTTCAAAATGTATAAGTGCATAGATTAATTCACAAAGATTATTTTTTTTAAATTGATACATAATTTCTGTTTTGATAAAAATAAAGTAAGTTTTGTTTTTCAATAATATTTTTAGAATGACAAACAACAACATATATAAAGCAATATAAAAACCAACAATATATTAATATTGTGTAGATAATTATTTTCCTCGTTTATTATTATCACTATAAATTCAATGTGCAAATTATTCGACAAATGCTAAATCGCCAGTATTTATTTATAATTTCAAATATTTTATTATGTGTAACAAAATTAAAATTAAATATTTTGTTTTAATAATTTATACCTAAACAAATTTTATTTTTAATTTCGTTTATTTTTTGTGTGTTTAGTTTATTATTATAATTTTTGTTATTTTTTGTTTGTTTATAGGGTTTGGAAAAGAATTTGGAAAAATATTTTTAACCCCTATGATCAAAATAATACTTATATTTAATATTCCATATTTAAAATTATACTATTAAAGTGACTGAATTACTTTTTCACGGCATTAAGTAAGACTGCAAAACGTCACAATCTATTAAAGGTTTATTAATTTTTTTTAATAATGTTTATCGTTTAATCGATATATGTTAAGTAAAATTATATTTGTTAAGTAACACGTAGTTAGTTTCGATTACAAAAAATGAACAATGACGCCGAGGATTTATTCGATTTTGGTTATTTGTTAAAATTAAATATAACTTTGAATGATCAAACAAATTGTTTATTTTTATTTCTCGTTTGTTTACTAAATTGTCTGTGCTGTCATTTCATTACGTCACGATTGCACAAATGATAAATATCGAAATTTACATCGTTAATCCACAATTGAATACTAACCATTAACCGTAGTTATTGTTACTGAATTTTGAAAGTTATTTGAAATAATGAAGGTTCAAGAATATAGTCTTGTGTGTTCAATTGTGATTTTACTGCTGTGGGTAAAAGTAAGTGACAAAAGTTTAAATACACATTTATTAGAAAACAATATTAAAATGTTGAGTATTAAATTGCGCGTGACTGCGGATCGCTATTGTGCGCTAAAAGCAGGTCTAACAATATACTTCATAGGCAATGAGTTCAAAGACAAGGTTGACGAAACAAAATTGTACGTGTTTACCGACATCGAGTAAACGATCATCGATATTAACCAATCCATTTAGATGTTTCGTTTTTTTGGCGCAGCTCGGGTAAATCATATTTTTGATTTTCTATTGTTAAATCTCCGTAGAAAACTACGTCTTTATTTATATTCCGGAAAAATCGTCGGACAATTATTTCCCTCCGAAAAATTTGTCAAATATTCTACAATAAAATTTGGTACGACGTCGCGCGTCTAATAGTCGATTCATATACACGTACTTCAGGCTTAAGGGCGAGCCCACTCCCCCTTCCAAACAACTGCCGTTTACGAACCAAGACGGACGGCGAAGAACAAACGCCGCCGATGCGCGCAACCTGAGGAGGAATAATTACGAATATGTACTATTCGTTCGCGCGCGCGACGGTTGGACGAATAAAATGCGTAGAGTTCGGTCATACACGACGTTCTCGGACCGGAGATACGCCGTTTCAAGTACGCGGGAAAATTTGGCGTAGAAAGAACGCGAATTTTTCGACGAACCCCCGAGCTTAAATCCCGGTTCGGTACACGACGTTCCCGTTGTAACGCACGAAAACACGCTACTCGTTTATTAAACACGGCTGCCTAAATAAAATGACGTCGTAAGTATACGTCGAGTTTACGACGGACTTTAAGAACGACAAACGGCTATGCTACCCGGTCCTTTTTTTTATTACGGTATCGGCAATATACTCACTGGCCCGGAATGCCTGAAGGCAGTACTTCGGACCAGTGAATCGCCATCGTTTATTGAAAATAATTTAAAAACGATCATCCTTAAGAGTAGGCGAGCAACGCGAGCTATCCCCACGTTGTTTTACCTCGACCCCCGTACATCGAATCTAATTCACAATAATCCTTAAGAACTTCTTAAAAAACTATCGCGTGAATGGTGCGCGGTGACAGGACAATACCCTGCCACGGGGCAACTATTTACATCTTCCGCGCGAATTAAGAATACAAAAATAATCTTACCCCTATATAGCGGCTTAGCCGCTATCTCCTCCTGCGACCACGACGGCGCGACGGAGCTGTCACGCCAAGTTCCTGCCTCTGCCGTTCGGCGACTTCCTTCGCCGTCATCACCGACTCGGACGACGGCGTCCCAGTAGACCTGAGATTCGAGCATGCGCTCGACCAGATCGCCCCGGGCCGAATCCTGTAATCCGACGGACTAGCGCGTCCCGTTCACGGTCAAACGCCTCACAGCGAAAGAGCGTGTGGAACGCGCTGTCTTCCTCGCCGTTCTACGCTACCCGGTCCTAACCACAAACGGTCCAAAGATCTTTTAAATAGCGACTAACCTTACCCGAAATACGGGCGAATCTATTGTGAACTGTCCTCCTCCTCCGTCACCGTAAATATTCTTAATAATAAACAAAATTCTCGAATAGGAAACCGTGTACGTTTGTGGTTTTCCTTACACCTTTTAAATCGGACAACGACGCGAAAAACGAGTTTCGAGCGATTTTCGCCGTTTGAACGTGCGAACGGAAATTACTAACGCATTGATAAAAACGTACGTATTCTTGCCCGTATAAATATTCCGTATGTATGTAAATGACCCTTTGTTTCTTTCGCGTATGAATCAATTACTCGGTGAGCGTGTTTAAATTTTTAACGCGGTAGATCACACAAATTATCTTTCCACGCTTACCATAAATACGAAATAATTAATTACGTTCATCACGCGCGGGTGACGGGCGTTCTTCGTATTGTTAAATAAAATTCCGAGATAAGCGACGGACGTTATATTGTGTTTTACAAAGTGTTTTTCGTCGTTTGTTCTGTCTGCAAACAGTTTTTTAACCGTACAAAAGGATAACCTCGTCCGTTTCCGGTAACGAATCGTCTTACCAATTCGGGCGCTTTATTTTCGCGCGTTTTTCCGGCAGTTCATCCCCCCTCGGCGTGACCAAAAATAATCCGAAGATTGCAAATAAACCACCGACGCATTCGCCATTCAATTCGCCATTTACCGTACTTTTGATGAGCTCGAAACGTGTACAATCTTACTTAGACGTATCTAAATACTTGTTATCGCGTTAATTATAGTAAACTACGGAATCGTTTTTGCGAACTTGCTTCGGCCAATAATATCCGTAGCGTCCGCCATATTTTTAATAATTGTATATTTAACTTGTATTCATTTTCGGACCAAAATTGAAAACGAGTTTATTTAAACGCGTGTATACGAGACAACGAGTATAATAATCGGTGTAAATATTCCGATTGAAAGACATTTTCCGGACGACTATATACGTTTCGCCTTCTATTTTTACCAATCGCGCTAAATTACCCATATAATAATACGCGGGCGATATTGTAATTTTTAACGACTTACAAGCGCGTCGTCGAGTTGAGTCAAAAAATGACGCACCACTTAAACACGAATAGAATAGGGCCCCCCCCCTATTATAGGGTACGCTTTTGTGGAACGGAATACGCGTTGTTCGAGAGTACGTATTTTACGGGGCATCTCCAGAACGGGGTTAAAACGTCGCGTCTAAACCGTTTTTTCATCGAAAATTCGAATTTCGGTAATATTTTCGAAACTTTTTCCGGGAGGGGACAAAAATAAGAACTACCTAGGGAGTGAAAATATATATTTTCGCCCGGAGATACCCCTGCATAGCTGCGACATTATCTGCACGAGTATACACCGTGTACGTGTAGTGGTGTGTATATATATATATATAGAGAGAGAGAGAGAGAGAAACACGCGTCGCGCGATATTGATGCGAAAAGACTTTACACGTACACGCGCGCGCGCTCGGAACGGTCGACGGCATCGGAATAGGGGAAGTGTTCGCTATCCGAAAAAGATCCGTCGTGGCATAGTCGGGTTCGGTTTTTTGATTATCGTTCTATTCCCTCGGCGACCATTTCGATTTTAGAATACACGCGCGCGCGCGCGATAGGGGATAAAGACGGCGACGGCGGCCAGATGAATACGGACAGGAATCGGCGGTTTTCGGCCAATCCGGGTTGCGCCCGTAACACCACGCGACTATTATTATTATTATTATTATTATTATTATTATTACGCCGACGTTCGGCCCGCTTTTTTGCGCCCCGCCGTGGAGAGCTTAACGACGGCGTGCGCGGGCTGTTAAAGTTTCCCGCCGCGAAGGCACGGAGCGCGCCGTATACAGCGCGGTCGCCGCGGCTAAACGACGCACGTACCGTCTCCCCCGGACGCGGTTTATTCGCGCTGTATTCGACGCGGGTAGAAGATCCGCCGCCCGCGTGTACACGGCGTACCGTCGAACGTCTCGCGAAAACCGAAATTGAAACCGAATAGTTTCCGAATCGTCGCGCCGGTCCCTTCGTATTCGCGTCCGTCGTGCGGAACGTTTACGGAAAAGGTTGGTGTTTTCGCCGTATTACCCGAGCGGCGTTACGTTTTTCGTTCGTTTTAATAATGTTCCGTCTTACGGTTAATACACGTTTAGCGCGTGGCGTTTATTTACGGTACGTTTGTTTGCCAAGCACATGGCGCCCAGGTTCATCGAATCGTTCCCGCTTGGCAACCAAATACAGACGTCGGAAACGACCCGCGACGTTTTCCCGTCCGATACGGGAGCCCCGATTGTACCTACGGCCGAGACGACGTCCTGCATTTACGATTTTCACGTGAAAGATCTCAACGATGACGACGTTTGCTTGAAACGATTCGAGTAAGTTCCGCTAGATGTCTGCACGTTATTTAATAATAATGTTCCGAAAATGTTGAACGTACACGGGTCGATCGAACGAAAATCGTCGACGCGAACCGATTATTATTTATACGCCGCCCGCTGTATAAAATGTTTTGACGATAACGGTAGCTGTTGTCGTGACGTTTTCACTTCTCCGACGAGTAAATAAAAATGCGGAATTCTTCGTTGAAACTATCGGAATTGCGATCGCGCGCGCGTCGACTTAAAAAAACTAGTACATTTTATATTTTGGAACGCGCCGTTCCGCGAGTCCGACCGAGTCCCCCCGTACACCACTCGGTCGGTATACTTACATACACGCCATATTTATGTTCAACCGTACGCGTTTGAATCAAACAGGGGAAAAGTGGTGTTGATAGTGAACTACGCGTCAACATGCGGCTTTACCATTGTTAACGTGAACGCGCTGTCGGACTTGGCCAAAAAATATAATTCAAGAGGATTGGCGATAATACTGTTCCCGAGCAACGATTTCTGGCAGGTAATGGTCGCGTGCACGTCTCTCGGTTATTTTCGAATAAAGAATCTGTCGGTTTCCGCCCCGCCCGTGCGTTTCGCACGTCCAATTACTACTGTCCCCGCGGTTAGGTCACGCCAACTGATAGTATTCGTCGCTCGGGTTTAACAAGTCCAACGAAAACCACGATCACCCCACCAGTCCGAAGGAAATTTACCGATCGACACGCGCCCTTCGACTAATTCGGTTTCTCGAGGACAATGTTTCCGGACGAAACTGCGACGTACCAACGCCGCCGATTATTGAGTTCGATATTAAACAATTTATGATACGGCGCTGTACGATAACTGGGTATCCCGGACAGCTCCTTCGTCCGAAACGAACAACGAAAGACCACCGGGCTATGTTTACGAACGGCGGTATCGTTTTAACCGTTCGAATTCATAAATAATCGAAAAAATAGCGACAATTCAAGTTCGTCATCGGACGTCCACGTAAAACGTACAAAACGCGTAGACAGACGGGCACGGTAAACGCGTACCGTCGTTATTTTACACGGATTCGACTTGTGTTCACATTTTCGTCCTTTAAAAAAAAAAAAGGTTAGGCCGTACGCGGTGATTAAGGTGTTTGCTACGATTCGCGAACAGATCGATAGCGGTCACAAGACACGCGGAAAGAAGACCGGTTAGAAACAATCCCGGGTGTTCGCTACGGACACGTCGTCTCCGCGATACGGCGACGCGCAATTTCGGAACGCGTTCCATAAGCCTCATTCCCGCGCCCGAAAATCGAAACCGAAATTGTCGACATTACTACCATACACGTCGCTGCCGATCATTTGTGTACCGTGAGTACACATAAATATTAACGGACGACGTACACGATCGAAAATCGTCCGAGTTTGACGGCTGTTTAAAAGTACATATTTTTGTGTAGTTTACGTCCCCTACATGCGCGCGCTCGTGCTTTTTTTGTTCGCGTAAATCGTTTTTCGACGTATTTAAACAGAAAACAATCATGTTTGTTCGTCGGGAACGAACATATCTATTTGCACAATTTCCGTCCTCGACGATGTGACAATTGACGCAAAAAGCGAATTTTTTTTTTTACGATTTTCGGCGCTGTATGCGCGAACGTCGCGTATTTATTCCGAAAGGAGACGGAATTTTGAAAGCGTAACACAATTTCGTGTGAATAAAATATAACTCCGCTATTAGCCAAAACGTACTTTTACGAATATTCGTTTCTCGATTATTCGCAACGAAAACGCGTCGTGTAATACATACGTACGACCGACGTTGGACGAACGCTTTATTATTAATAAATAATAGGATACTCTAGACGGATGAGTAATGAAAAAAAAAGACATTTCACGAATACTCGGTGATCGAAAGACGTACACAGTGACGGTTTATTTAAAAATGTTTCGAATAAAACGAAAAAAAAAAATTACACGAGTGTAGAAACACCAAAAATATATTATTCGAAAAATAGTGGTCTACGTCACAAGTGCTCGAAGAACACCGTTAAACCGTCGTTTGTTGTTTAAATATATAGAATTTTGACGGGGATTCCGCCGGCCTGAAATTGGCGAACAATCATCCCGAATTTGTGGTGTTCCGGCAAATCAGTGTAAACGGTAATAAAGAACATCCGTTGTACACTTATCTGAAACGCGCACAGCCAGGGGATATCGGATCGTAAGTGATCGAGAAAATGTACAAGTAGAAATTATTCGTTTTTACGGAAAAAAGAGATTTTGTCGATTGCGAACTAGGAAGTCCATTAATATTCGTTTGACATTAATGCGTTTCTAGTAAATAAACTTGGATTTTTTTTTGTCTATAAATCTTCCCCGAATCGTTAAATATTATACCGGGTGTAGACGAATTTAACGAAAATAAAAATCTAAATAAACTTTTTCTTTGTCGAGGAAATCGAAAATCTTTTTTCCAAAAAACGATTATTGTTTTCACGCGTAAGACAGTTCACGTATTACGCGTAATATATTACGTTGTACAGGTATATTAAAAATTCTTACGATATTTTTCAGAACTATTAAATGGAATTTTACCAAATTCTTAGTGAACAGATCCGGACAAGCCGTGAAACGATTTTCGACGGGTGACTTGTTCGAAGTAATTACCGTATTAATTGTAATAATCAAAAATAACGTTGCCGTAGTTAAATTTGTACGAACAAATGTATGTAGGTAAGTAGAACGATAATCGAAATTGAAATATCCACGGCGTATCTACGATATCGTATTATTTATCGATTCGTCAAAATTAAATGTACACGGTATGGTACACGAAAGATATTCCCCGAGAATATATTATGGCGTTACAGACGTTACCTGGCCCCGTAAAATATTAAGAACTTAAATGATTTTGTAACTCGACACTCGGTCTGTATGCCGTGTTCCGCCATTGTACGTTAATATCAAATACTTCGGTTGTAACCATTAATAATTGGAATTTCGAAAATTAGTGTCCGCGGAAAATGTTTCGAGCGCCGAATCTTAAATAATATCCGAACGTTCGACAATTTAATCGTTAATCGCGAATTCCCGGCGATCGTACGGAATAAAAAATGTAACCGAGTACGTACTTCCAATATAATAATGAACTAATGAACTACGAGTTAGGCTACTTTGATTCTAAAATCGCCTAATAGCGTTTCGATAACCGCTAGAGTTTGCCGAATAAAATACGAAATCCGTGTGTCGAGCGAAATGTCGATGCAGACACGTCATAAACGAATAATGCCTACCGGATTTTCTATAGCGTCGCCTTCGTTTTTTTGTTAAAGGACTTGGAGAAATCGGTGCTGGACCTTTTGGATGCGCCTTACTAACGCCGTCTGTAAATAGCCGGGGCGCTCGACTACGGGCGATCAATACGAATATTACGTTTGCTCGATGGAAAGAGCGTTTTTACGACTTTTTATAACGATATAAACGAATAATTAACGTACGTATCGTGAATTTTCGAAAGTAAACGATTACGTGTTATTTGTTCAAATAACAACCGCAACGTATACGGGGGCTAAATAATAATTGATTCGGTTTTCGGCGGGAGAAAAACGTCCCGTTAATTTTCGATTTATAAAATTACCGGATCGCGTTTCACGGCACCGAAAGAGTCGTCGGGACACTATGTAAGTCGGCCCGCGTATTTTATATGAAATGAACACGTCGAACACGTTTAATCGGTCGTCGACGTCGGAATCGTATTATCGGTTGTAATACGTACGCGCCTGCGATGGAACCGAAATTTACGGACTAATCGATATCGGCTTTTAACGTGCGGTGTTTTCTTTCGCTAGTTCCACGATATCTATATCGATATATATACCTAATTTCTATTTTTCGTACGGAATCGCGGGAATAAAATAGGGCGAATATTTATAATATCGGGTGATAAATTAAGCGGCGTTATTGCGTAACGCTTTTTGTACGAGTTTGTCAAACGATACGATAGACGGAAACGATTCGGGTAGTAATAATAATGTAGAGTATATAGAGAACGGATAATCGGAAAATAATACGCAGGTGTGGCGCGGGTATATCGGCCGAGACTGAAACTTATCCAATATGGGAACTCGAGGCCGGTGCTAAAAATCAAACAAAAACTTCAGGCCCGAAACCGATAAGATACGTTTTCGGAAATTGAATCGAACACGTCCCTCCCCCCGCCGTGTGTGTGTGTGTGTGTGTGTGTGTGTATGTGATGGCACAGAGCGAGCCTTTTAGGTGGCCAAAAGGCCAGTGAAATCGACGAACGTATCCGCGGACGGTTTTCGATTAGTAGTTTCTTTTTCGTAACAACGATAGTGTAATTTTCGTGCGCTACCGAATACGTTTGAAATTCCGAAAACGGTCGTTTACTACCGTAAATAGACGTCCGCGACGTTTCGCTTTGCTCGCGCCGTTCGGTCTCGCGTATACGATAAATTACCTACGCCGGACGCCTCGATAACGACGGCGGTTCCGTTTCGTGCGGAACGCGTAGAGCAAAGAGCGTTTACCGGCCAATATTTCCGACGACAATTCCGCGAGGCTACGAAGACGACGACCGTTTCGATCGAGCACGTTCGCGGCGCTCGAAATGAATATGGTTCGCACGCGGATAATTGTGGAGGGACATTTCAACGAAATACAACCAAATACGTGTCATCGAACGTACGCAGGGATGGCACTTTAGTTTTTCTGAAGCCTACGGCGAACGTTGCGTTTAAAACGTTTAAACGGGCACGTTTCGAACGCGGTCGAATTGCACGGCCCGAAAATACGGAAACCATTTTCGGACGAGCGTCCGACCACTTGCGCGTCCTCGAGCCTATCGTTATCGGACGAAGAACGAAATACGGGCGGACGACGGGAGCCGCGTACCATTCGCGTAGGCGAAGAAACACGCTCGTAAAAGTCGATAGAAACACAACGACACGCGCCCGCGTTCGTGACGGTTTAAATACCTGTTTGGCCAGACGGAGCGTAGACAACGCGACTCTACAACCAAACCGAGTGTACGTTTCGATAAAACGAACCGGGCGCTACGCGGATAATAAAAAACATTCGGGTCACATTTTTGCATAAACCATAACCGAACGTTTCTACACGCCACACGTCTACATCGTATATATATATATATATAATTAGTAGAACCTTGGCCCGTAATTTGAGATTGTTCGTGAAAAATTTGATTTCGAATTTTTTCGCCATATCTAACCGTAACCGTTTTACGAATCGTATTCGAAAACGTTCGTTAAAGTTAGGCGGTCGATTTTGTTTGTTTCTTTTTTTTTACAAAATCGTCATTTTCAGTATGCCGCGGCGTTTAGTTGGCCGACGAAATTGTAGAAAATCGAATAACGCGCGAAACGTTTTATTTCTAAAATAGATTCGTCCGTGTCGGATTTCGCGAAATAAATTGAAAACCGAAATCAAAGTACGGCTACGGTGGTACCGCCAGACACGAATTATTTGAATGTCCACCCAAAAACGTCAAACAGGACGAAATTCGTCGCGTCTCCGTGGGTACTGTTACTTTATTAATATTTGCGTCATGCGTTTGTCGGTGTTTGTCTCGGAATCGATGGCCGCGAACAACCGTTGGCTGCCAACGAAATAGGCGATAACATCCAGATCGTATCGTATACAACGGCGAACAAAAGACCAATTCGGCGCGCGTTTTGTCGTAATTTCCTAGATAAATTGGGACGATCGCCGTTTTCGTGTGTCGAATAAACTTTCGTTCTTACAGGTCGATCTTGTGTCACGATGACGACAACGACGACACTTTCGCGTTCTGCACCGCCAACAGCGGTCAGCCGGCTGACCCCACTTCTTCCATCGTTGTCTAGAGCGACCTCGCCGTCGTTTCGGATCTGGTCGTCCTGCCATTTGTTCCCGGCGGACCAACTCGCCGTTCGTCGAGCGGCCACTACGCGGCCGACCTCTTCGCATCTTCCAGTCCCTTACTGGTGGCGCTCGTTTCCAATTCGCTCCACGAATCTTCACTCCTCCCCCCCCCGCCCGGAATCTTTCCACACTTCGTCGCAGCCCACGCGTGTAATATCGTCTTCGTTCTTCCTGACAATAATACCGTTGACTTAAACAATGGCGTCAGCCCAAAGCGACACCCGTTCGCTGCTGACCCTCTTTTATCGTCCCTCCGTGGCTGCTTGCGGCTTCCGTTCGCTACTTAAACTCCCAGGTCCTTTCCAATTTATACCCATCTACTTCCATCTGTATACCCTCGCTCTGTAGCGTCGTATAAAGGGTGTACACTATCGTATATTCCGTTTTTCCTTAGTTTGCACGTTAATTCCTCGCCGCTTCCCTCGGCAGTATGTTCGTAGTTTTTTTCAATTTCGCAGTGAAAACCTACCATGTACGCTACGTAATCGCGTGTAATCAATCGTATCTTCGAAACCTCTGAACCGTTCGTCTCGTCATTAAATCGATGTTGAATAGAGCCGACGATGACGAACGGGCTTTGTCTGCCATCGAATTCGATTTTAAAACCGATTTGGCGTTTAACGATCGCGTACACGTCTCACCCAATCTAACCGATTTCTCCTATTTGAGCGCTGTTCACTGCCGTCTCGACGTCCGAAAAGAACGTCCTAATTAAATTCGCGCGAGGCTATTTCCGCCGTCCGTCTAAATCACGCGGATCCGTTCTGTAGTCGACTCGCCTACCGCGGAACGTCCTCCTACTTCATACGGAGTTCCGTTTCGTTTAGCCGGACAATTACTTCGTAAACCGATAATCGTTATTGTCGCGGCTTCGACGCGAAAAAAAAACGGCGCCGCGTATTTACCAGGAACGTAAAATCGTTACGCTGCGTCGTACGCGCCATTTTACAAACGGGACACAGCGCCGAGCAAACCACAAATCGAGTATAAAATTTAAGGGTATATGTCGCGTATTCGTCCAGTAGCGTCGCCAGGGACCGGCGATTAAGCGTCCGCGAAAAATATGGTTGGGCGATTTCAAAAGCCGAAATTCGTCCGACGAATCATTCGAAATAATGGCCATTATGGACGGTCGGCGGAATGTGATCGCTGTGTTAACCACTCGATAGAGCTTCGAATCTAATCGAAAACGTGAGACATACCGGCAAAAGTAAGCGATACGAGTTTGGGGTGAATGAGGGGGGGTGAGAGAAAGGTTCGTTCGGCGAATTTTTTATCGAAAAATCGATGGGAAACGACGAAATTGGAACGGGTGAATGTCGCTGATCGATTAAACGCGTTTTTTTTTTTGATGGAGGGAACCAGGTCGAAGGTTTTTGGATATTACGACGAACGGACGAAACGGCCCCCCCCCTCGGCGTTAAGTACGGACCGACCGTCGTGACGGAAATGCGCGAGGTACGAAACGCGACTACTAATGCTCGTAATAGTTCGCGCGTAATTGTTCAAACAACGGCGGTCGATCTGTTTTCCGGACGAAAACGCGCGAGCGCGTGCTCGGAACGGTCGGCAAACACCGCGCGATCGTCAAAAAACAAACGAAAACGACAATTTCGGCTAATTATACTACGTAATACGCCGACGGTAATCCGTTATGATATACGCCGTCCTCCATTTGAGTCCACACGGCGGAGTGTACACAAAAAATGTTCGCGAGTTCGCCACGCTATTTGTTTTTTGTTTCGCCCGCCGACTCGTTTCGAAACATATTTTGGCTGTCAATTAAATGGCACGCGTTTGACGCCTACGTCGATTCGTTGACGTTGTACCGATATATACATATATATGTTGGCGTTACACAAACACACGCGCGGGATATAATAATAACGTCGCGGAAATAACGTTTTCAGACAGTGCACGGAAATTGGGCGCGAAGGGAACGTTACGATGAAGATTCGTATCTGTTTAATAGCCGCGACGTTGGTAAGTATATAATATCGATTGTGTCCACGCGCAATTTGTACGGAATTACAACGCCGTGCGTAGGGCGGGTCGGCCGATTCGAATAAATCGTTTTTGTTTTCCTCGTTAGCTAACATTGACGAAATGCCACGACGACGATGACGACAGAGCAGTTAACGCCGCCGGGCCGTTCGATCATTTCGACGATGTAGATCATTTCGATCATTTGGAATTTTTGGACAAGGAGCTGGACGACCACCACGAAACGATGGAACGCTATTTCGCCGGTTCGTTACGGCCGGTCGACGTGGGCAACGGCCTGAAGAAAATTATCAGCAAAATCGAAGTGGTCCGTCACGACGGCGACGCGATAACCAAGTACGAGACGACGTCGCATACGGACGGTGGAGAGCTGTCGTTGACGTCCTCTGGTCAGCCGTCCAACGGGCCGGGCGCGTACACGAAAATCACGAAAAAGACGGTGATCAAACAAGCGAATGGCGACGAAAACGGTTTTGGCGAGTCCGGCGGAACAACGAAAACCGTCGGCGAGTCCGCGTCCAAATCCCAAACGATGACTTCAATCCTAGGAGGGGAGGACCGCCGTATGGTGGCGAATGGCGGCGGCGTGCCGTCGACGGCGGACGGTTTACAAAACGGAATGCGAACGACGATTACGAAAACGGTGACGAGCGAAAGCGCGACGAATGGCCAAAATGGATTCGCGAACGGTCCGACGAGGCTTTTAAACAATATTATCGGGCCGACGACGAGCGGCAGCTTCTCTTCCAATTACGACGACGACGACGACGACGACACGGCCGCGGCTTTCTCGCGGAGCACACCGATCGTCCGCGGCGGTGACGTCGACGAAACAACGACGTCGGCAACGATCGCCGGGAACGGTTTCGCTGGCGATCGAAACGACGGTCGTCAACAATCAGTGGACGGTTCGTTCGTAAGGCGTAAGGCGACGACGACGACGACGACGACGACGACGGCGGCGGTGAAACGACAAAATTCCAATGGCGATCGTTTCGGTACGTCGGACGAAGGCTCGTGGGTGTCGCGAAATATTTTGTCCACGAACCCGTCGAATTTCGCCACTTCGAGCGTAACGAACGCCGCCGACAACGTACTGCGCGCAAACGGCGACGGCCTGACCGGGACGCCGGACAATCGTTTAACGGACCAATCGTCCCTCGGGAATTCGGTAACCGGACACGTAACTGATTTCGCGTCCGGGCACACAAACCGGAACGCGAATGACGCGTTTCGGCAAGCGCACGCGACAACGGCGGACCGTCAAAACGAGAGCGGCGGAAGTTACGGTTCGAGCGAATATTACGGGCGACGGGCCGGACCGTCGTTCGTAGATGCGAACACGAACTACGTGAAATTGTCGAGTAACGTTTATGGTCAGATGTTGGATAACGGTAAGCCGATGGACAACGCAGGTGACAACGGATCAATGTCTGGAGGTTCGTCGTCGTCGTCGTCTTCATTGGTGAGTGTCGGGGACAATAACGTTTACAATGACGATAATTACGCGAAGAGGAAGAGACATCGGCGACGGGGCAAACGGCTGAGAAGGATAGCGGCGAAATTCGGGAGAAGACTGGTCGGACAATGGAACGGCGATGGAGGCGACGGTACGAGAAGAGAATTGAACTACGCGCGAATGCCGTCCGGTCCCGGCGAGCTATCGTATTCGCTGAGCCATTCCCGCGACTTGGCCGCGCAACGACGACAGCCGCCGTGCCGTTGTCATCGGGACCGCGAGCCGAATAAAAGGTACGGCGACGAAAGTAACGCGGGAGACGCGAACGAATTCAACCGATCGTTTCGCGATGATCGAGGCGCCGACGGACTAACCAGAACGGTGCGCTACGTTTCGAACGGTCTTCAGGGACAATATCCCGGACCGTTGGGTCCGCCGGGTCCACGAGACGATTCGTTCGACTTTAACCGATTTCGCGTACCCAATTTGAATCGCCGTAATGGACGTATCGCCGCCGGCCAATATCGGACGCGATATCCGTACGAACGTTGGTCCTATCAGGAATATCGCAACGGCGACGACGACGAAACGACGGCACCGGCTCGGTTGACGCGGCTTGAACCGGATGGGGAACGAATGGTAAACGACGCCGGGTTCGATGGAACGCGGCGGCCGGACGGCGGCGAATTCGGGTCCGAACAAACGGATGGCGACGGCCCGTTGGCGGCGAGCCGTGCCGTTTGGAACCGTAACGTAATAAGTGGCGTCGGCAACCCGACTACGATGGGGTACACGGTGAAAACGATCGAGAAGACGAACGGTTCTCCGGCCGTCGTTCGCACCGAGTCGAAAATCGTACGCGTCGATCCGAGCGGGTGAAATGACGACGGACGGCAGGGCGGCGAAACGCGGTAAAACCGAAAACGATGGTTTACAAGTTACACGGTGTATATATAGTAACGGGCGTTCGAATAGTCGGAATCCGCGCGTATTTTACGACGATTTGTATTAACCCTCGTCCCCGAGAATAAACGAATTACCGACCACGATAAATACGAATCCCGCCTTCGGCCGAACAATCGGATTTCCGATTTAGTCAGCGGCTGTAAACATACGCCGACGGAACAACGGGACAATGTCCGTTCGGTCCGTTCGCGAACGGACCATACAAACATTTTCGAAACTACCGGCAAATTATGTAAACGGTAAATATCCGTCGAATATTCACGTACGATACCGAATTGTTTCCCGAAACTCGGTCGCGTAGATCCCTCGGATTATCCGAATTATCGATCGCTGTTAAACAGGTCGCGGCGACGCGATATATATATATATATATGTTTGTCGCGCGACTACGGCGACTAATCGCGCCCAGCGAATTGTTTTCGGGCCCGTTTTGGAAAACGTCTCGCGCGTGGGGAACGGTGTCGTCGACAAGCAGTACCGGTCCTCGGTCATTAGTTAAATCGTCGTAACGACGAAACGCCAAACTAGCCGTCGATAGCGGACTAAACGTTCCGGCCGGTCTCCGAGAGCAAACAACTAAACGCGTTTTCCCGGTTTTTTCGAAACGTCCCGTAATAAAACGTCGCGGATCCGTCACGGTGGTATTTGAAAGAACCGCGCGGACGAACGTCGTTGATTACGTTTATCCGCAGTTAATCGAGGCGATACGCGTACTATAAACGTTATGAACCGCGATCGAAACGTACGAGCAAGCCGCCGACTATACGACGATCGAGTATTTGAAACGGACGGCGGTTTCGGTCTCGTAAATATACGTACGACCGCGGCCCGTATTTATCGAAACCTTTAACGTCCAAACTAAACGGTCCGTCTATCAAAACGGTAATTACCGGAATTATAATCACCGGAACACTTCCGTTCAGCGTCCCGTTTCGAAAGCTCACGGTGGCGCCCGCCCAATATTTGACGATAACGCCCGGGCGATTATCTGCCCCTGGCCAGCAGATTCGAAACGACCGCCATCTGTTTTTTCTCCGTTTCCTCCGTGTCCCTAGAATTTTCTCCGCGTTCGATCAATTTTCGGACACGACGCGCGCGCTTATTCGCTACGACGATTTATTAATTATCGTTCGATAATTCGGTGGACGTCCGCCAATTCGCGGCGATTAAATCCGCGTCCCCGATAGTCCGCTACGATCGTTTTCAGAGTGTCGTCGACGTACTAAACCGACGGAACGATATTACATTCGAAACCGTACCTAGCGAACACCGCGCCTCGTATATACGTAAATACTAGTGTGTGTGTGTGTATATATTTAACGAACGCCTTCGTGTTTACAGTTCGTTTAAAATTAGCTTTACAGTTTGGACAATTAACGCGCGACCTACGAAACTATAAAACGTTGAGCGCGGAGGCGTAGGTAGGGGAGTTTTTTTTTTAACTAAAACGTAACGACAGCGTATAATTCGACCCGATAGAACCGGGGCGCGGTTACGTTTACCCACTCCGTAAAACTTCGTCGTAACGCTCCCGCTGTATAACGGATTCCCTGGTCTTTTACGCTCTTTCGCTACGGTACCGGACGCCGTACATTTCGATTGAACGCGTTTACCATATACCGGTTATATACAACGCCCTGTATGCGGAAACTCTTCTTTCCTAGGCAAAAGTTACGTCGTTGCCGACTCTGGAGTCGGAGGGGCGGGGAGTGATTCGCACAATCTCCTCTCGTGTCTTACAATCCTCCCGAACAATCTTACCACGAATTGTCTATAAAAGACGGCGGTTGTACGTAAATTCGATTTGTTCGTTAATAGAGTTTTCACAGTACGATTTCCCGGTATTTTATAACGCTTTTCTCCTCGGGACCCTACGAGAGAGGTTATATCGAAGTTTCGCCTCTTCTTCCTCCCCTTATTCTCCCAGCTATTTGGAGTCGGCCACCTTGGTCCTTCCCCACTTCACTCCGTCACCCACATCGTACGCACCAGCAGTCCTCGTATCACGCTCAATCCCGTTCAACCACATCTCTTCTTCGTTCCACGCTCGAATTCCCCATAACTGTTCTTACTTCGATCTTCTCTCCTCATAACACGACCAAACCACCTGCCAAGTCTATTAATAGTCGACGCTATTCCTACTACGCTTCCACTTATGTATTCGTTTCTATCATCTCTCGTCAACCCCACTAACTCATCCACCTAAGCGTTTTCATATCGGCTACGCGTTCGTTCTCCGCTCTATTTCCTTGTCCACCGCCCAACACCCCGAACCGTACGACAACCGTAGCTGGTCCCTTCTCTACACTCTTATAGAACTTACACGTTTCGCGGCCTCGTTGGAATTCTCTTACGGCACGAGACACCGGAGACGCTTCTCTCCATTTCATCCACCCACAGCTAATCCTACGCTTCACATCCTCGTTAAAACCACCCGTTTTTTTGTACCGTATATGTATATATAATAATAGTAACGATAACTACGAATAACGGAAATCCCGAACGTTCGAATAAATAAACGTCGCGAAAAAAAAATCGCGTATCGCCGGCGAACGTTGCCGACGTAAACGCGTTACGCGAATTCGCGTCGAGCGTACAATTTGAAAATCCGCCGAATTACTACGCGGTATTAATGGGGACCCCCGGGATATCCCCGGGCGAATAATAAAAAAAAAGACCCGCTGTTCGCCGAACCAGTTACAAAAGGTTTTCCCGATATTCCGGTACTCCTAATTGCCCGCGACCTTTTGGGTCAAATTAAATACGGTCCGCCGGTTTCGATCACGAAGTCCCTTGGGCGGCGCCTAAAAAAACCGTATATGACGCCGTGTACACACGATATTCGTACGCGCGCCATCGTTTTCAACTTAGAATTACGTGTGTGTGTGTGTGTGTGTATACGTCATTTATAATTTAAACGCGATATTTCGAAAGACGTTTGGTTAAGTGGCGTGCCGGACGACGAACAACGACGGGATTACGTTTTTCGATATCGGAAGACGTAATACTGTCGACGATAATCGCCGTGTACAACCGGGCGAACTTAACGTCGTAGTACACGCGAACGATATGATAACACGTAGACCGAATGTAAAAGTTTTACGCGTTGGTTATTTGAAGGTAAACGGAACGTACGCCGGAATAACGAATCGTCGGTCCAGAAAGCGATTTCGAGATGCGGGGTACCGTCGTGTCCGTTACGCGTTCGCGAAATATGTATATCGGTTCGAACGTCCGTCGTTTTTACGTCCGGACGATAAGTGTTGCCGTCGCCGCGGAACCAACGACGGCCCAACGAGAAACGCGGACCGGTCCGTTACGCGAAACCGCTTTTGTACGGGCCACCGTTGTCGAACCGAAGAATCCGTCCGCGCAATTGTGTCCGTGCGGTGTATCCGCGAATCGTATTTCGCGGTTTATTTACCAAAAACGCGACCGGTTCACGGCGGCCCGGGGAGGGGAGGCGAACCCGTACGCGTGATAACAACCGTCGGCCGATTCCGTATCGCGCTATTTACGTTACGTCCGGTTTTTACGCGGTTTCGCGTATAATCGTCGGACGAACTATATCAAGGCAAGGCGCGTTCCTCCGAAAACCGGACTTTCGAAACCGGTCGCGCGAACCGTTCGGACATCGATGTTATCTGTCTATAGCGCTGTTTCGTAACGCGCCCCGCTTGTCCCGTATGGAAAACGCGACTATAGGCCGTGCCGTATTTACTTATATTTTTATGCGGGCGCGGGAGGGAGGGGGGGGCTGTCTCGTAATTACCGAATAATTTTGAATTATCGCGATCGTAAAATATTCGACCGATTACGATACGACAGCGAATGTCGCGGAGACGTACGAATGTACCGTAAATGTAAAGCGTAGAGTAAACGTTAGAAACCTAATTTAGATACTGTTCGAACATCAAAAATAGGAGGGCCGATCAGGTTTTTCTTTCTACGAAACGCGTTCCCAACACCGAAAACACGACTATAGGCGGTGTAGACGACGCGGTAGCGTATTTACTTACGTTTTTACGTGGCCGAGGGTGTCGTAATTACGAAATAATTTTGAATTATCGTACACTTTAAAGTGGTTACGAAGCTCGGCGCGGCAGTACACGTGTTCCGTAGTTCTCGTAACGGATCCGCGATCAGTTTTCCAAAAAAAACCGCGAACCACGGTACCGTTGTACCTCGTACGACGAAGTCAAAAAAAAATGTGTTCCGCGAACCGTTTGAACAAAAAGCGTCTGTTTCGTTTGCTAACCCCCCCCCCCCGTCCATCA
>JAIPRN010002279.1:0-32441 GCA_025469175.1 Geopemphigus sp. TES_GeoC_2020
TATATATATATATATACACGCAAAATACACGCACCAATAACATTAATTAATTCGTAGAAATAGAATAATCCTTTATTGTTTATATAAACAATAAGATGTAAAACGAATTAAATTCTAATTTAATTTTCCAACGCGATATAATTCCAGTACAAAGCCGCTTCAAACGACGTTAACGTCTTAGATAATAAGATGGATGTTTTATTATGCTTTAAAGTTAAAAGTAAATAATCTAAAAGTACTACAAATATCTACCTACCCAATGTTTTATTGCTCGAAAACTCATATTGTCCCTCGAAAAATACATAGGGATACGTCCCTCTTTCAATGGCACAAAATAAGCCAGTTTTAGTTTACTAAACCGCTACCGAACTACAGTTAAATCTGTTACAAATATAAATACAATAAATACAGGTACCGCATGAATGAAATTCCGTCATATACTTTACCACTGTTTTAGAGAACGCGATATAATTTATGTTTGTCGAAAAAAAATGAAATATTAAAACAATTCGAAAAAAATGCGAAAACACTAAAGGAATAAACGGCTTATAAAGGTAAACAATACGTTATAAGTTCTTAAGTAAAGTAGTAAAAAAAAATAAACACGACCCGAATCAGTTGATACAAAAGTTAGAAAAACTATATAGCACATTTGAACTTCAGTTCGTTTCTGACCCGAACCCAGATACAAAATACGATAACACAAAAATATAATAAAAATATTTTTCTTCCAAATTTCAAAATACTGATCTTTCTACATACCTATAACCGACAAAACCTTAGGGAAATTTATAAAATCATATACGAATAAAACCTACCGCGTAAATTATAATATTTGTTCGAAAATATGTTAATTAATGTCAAAATATTGACGTAACCTTAATTATGAATAGGGGTTTTAGAGTTCACAGAAAGCAATACACAAATAATACATTTAAGCTATATTGTTCGTGACACTTTATATATACATCTAAATTCGAGATCGCCCTAAAGACTTTTCAAATAGGAAGAAAACAGCGATATTTTTTTGTTTTTTAATATAATATTACCCTTTGCGTCTATCAAACGAAATTCCTTAGGTTTCACAATTGACGTTTTAAATACTCGCGGATATTCGTAAAATATTATTAAGCTTGTTGCACTTTTCATGTACATTACAGAAGATAGACGAATTCC
Organism: Geopemphigus sp. TES_GeoC_2020; assembly: GCA_025469175.1. Lineage (NCBI taxonomy): Eukaryota > Metazoa > Arthropoda > Insecta > Hemiptera > Aphididae > Geopemphigus > Geopemphigus sp. TES_GeoC_2020. The sequence goes on from JAIPRN010002279.1 coordinate 1,177, forward strand.
GAATATAACTAGTGATCGTGTTTATAATAGTAAACATATTAAATCGTATGCACAATATTACAAAGCACTTCGATTTTAAGATAACCTTAAAGAATATACATGAAGCTGATAGCCCGTAGAAATCCGAGTAGAAATTATTCTCCAATTTCTTTCGTAATAACTCCAATGACATATAATATAAATGCCATGTCGGCTTGGTTAAACGATATAGTAGTACATTTTAAAAATAACGCTTAAAATTATCGTACGTAATAAAATGTTTTTCTATAAAAAGAATATTTTAATAATTGACGCGTTCCGGACGAACCCAGACAAAAATACGAATAACCCTCGTCGATATGATCGGTTTTAATGTTCTTTTTTAACGTCATAAATCGTAAAATTTCGATATTATACTTAAATAACCCAAAAAAAACGCTTTGTACGCGTATTTTAGCAATTATTGTATTTTTCACGACCCTCGCGGATAAAATTACGAAACGCTTAACAATATCGATTCCGCGGTTAAGTAATAATTCGCAAACTATATATATATATATATATATATACACTATACTTGATATCTACTATTACGCTACTTACGCGACGACTACTGCGATTACAAAGTTATTCGTAAGTACGTATCGGTAAACCTAAGCGCCATAATACGCGCGTAACCTGTGAACGAATCGCATAATAGGTGACGGATATGCGCGTCGTCGATTGACGTGGTGTGGCATGGGAAAGGGGTGTTCGGTGTGCGTGTAAATTGGCGTGACGGATGGGCGCGGCTTCGTTTCGGCGGATTACAGACACAATAAACGCGCGTTTCGCCCGAATACAATCCAGTAATCACATTACACGAACTGTATTTGTGCACGTACACACTACTCCCGCTGTTGTCGAAATCGATGACGGATTGTATTATACGCGGCCTCGTAGACTTTTTATACGCTTAGACGACGCGCTCATATAGACGCGTTACATAGTATAGCCACCTTAAATCATACAATATATATGTGCGCGTGTTGTTGTCAGCCTATATTTAGCAACTACAACGTTATTGATATCGTACTAGTTGAACGATAATATTATTGTATAGCGCCGTAAAACCGTCGGCACTACCAACGCATTGTGCGGTACGTGAAATAAATTGCGTAACGTTACGTTTGGAATTTTTATTAGACGGTACTCGAGTTTAATATTCGAATCGTCAACTTTCGGTTGTTCCAAAACGACGTTCGACAAGCCGCGGACGAATTCGTCGACGATCGAAAATAATTGAATCCGTCGGTATTCGTCATTTCCCTCGGTTCGCGAATCGATAAAAACGTATTTTCGAAATACGCACTAAGCCTCGCACGATAATACAATAGACGATCGTGTAACTCGTATCAACGTAGATACTAAGACGAGTAATAATATATTCTTTTTGAAAGAACGAGCGCGAAATCTCGGTAGCTCGCGTACTAAGCCGTCAGATATACCCGATAAGTCACCAATTAAACCTTAGGTATGACTCCCGACATTCCTGTCACCGATTCCAAATTGACGTCGTCATTATTACCAACTGTAATATATTGCCTATATGCCGATGGTATAGTCACGAACTTGGTGGGTCCACAGCGCGCGCCTGTAGTCGAATTGCCTATCCGAAGCGCCTACACAACGATCGTCACGAATAATGTCCGCGTAATGGAGACATTTGGCGAATAAATACAAACATTTAACGACCGTCCTAAAATTAAACGCGTTTCTAAAATCGATTTAACGGGTTTTCGATACGTAACTTGGTCCCAATTTCGTGTTTGTCACCTGACCCCGGCCACTCTTACAGTACAAAGTACCCATTTTGTAAAACTTTATACCCCGGAATACGCTGCGCTCCGTAGTAATGCCGTCAGTGTCTGCTGTTCCCCGATAGTTCGGGACTTTGTTTCCGACGCGGATAATATTATTATCCGCGGTTTTCGGTTTCCGACCGCCGGGAGTTCATTATTATTTTACGTCGACACTCCGTCCGTGATGAAAACGTCCGCATCGCGTTCCTGTTGTTCGGGACCACCGTCATCATCATCATCATCATCATCCGTCCGTCGTTACAGACGTGGCCCGTTCCGAAATTCGCGTCTGGCACGGAGGCGAACGCTTACGATATGGTGTCGGTAGTACAACAGTTGCGATACGGTTTACGCGTTATAATAAGGGGTTGGAGGCGGACGACGACCGGCCGTTTACCTTTCGAATTGTCCACGGTCGTTGTTCGTCCATTCCGTATAACGTTGATTGCACGATCCGGGTAAGCGCGTTTCAATCGAAACGTTACACAAATAGAACGATAGGTCTCAGGAACGTTACTCACGAACACAATGCGTAAACGGAATACACAGAATACGTAGGTGTATATATCTTAATTATCGCGCGGGTGGTCAAATCGCTTGCAGAATGTGTCCGTAAGCGTTTATTGCCCGCCGTCCAACTCGTAAACGCTGGTTGGTATTCGATCCCGTTTCGAATGTCGACGGATTCGCCGCGTGTTTGACGCACGGAAATCAACGCGGGATTCGCTACGATATACAACGGCCCGGTCGGCGGATCATATCGAACGATTCCAATTCACTGTTGAACAGATGCGGTCGAATATTATCTGGCCGTACATCGTTTTATTTGATAACGGGACCCGATCGAAAATCTTTCGTTTATATTTCGTAACACTACTATTCGTCTGGCCATAATATTTTACGATCGTCCCTACGATAATTTAGCGATAATTTTTTGTTTTTATTTATATATATATAACTCTTTATAATTATACTACAGAGTTATTACTTTGTAAAACCGAAAAATATTACTTTGGTTTTAAAAAAAATTCTTACCGGAACAACGTTTAAAAAAACCTTGTTTAATATTTTTTTATTAATAAAAAGTACTTGTTTAAAATGACGAAATATGTTTATGGTTTCTGACGAAGTACTTTAAATTCCTTTCGACGTACAATCGTTTACGTTTTAAACAATAACGAAAACATAATATTCACTTATCTCTTCGAATTTTGAATCGTTTTAATATTCTTTATTATGGTTTAACATATTGAACGGAACGTGAAACGTCCAACCTTAAAATCAAAAAATAATCCTTGGAAATAATAAACTTCTTAATAATTTTATCGCTCCTCCCCCACAATACGTATAAATAACGCGTATTCGTATAAATGTCTATTTAAAAAATGATTTTTACCGAACGTACAATTCTGTTTCATTAAAAAATATCTCAACTAAAACGTTAATTTCTGATAATTATAAATATGTTTCGAATGATGGTCGAAAGTGAAGGGAAGGACATTTATATAAGCAAATATTGTAAAGTATACCGTTACTTTTGACTTGTACAATTCTCGCTGTTCATAGAACGGAGCTTCGTTCGAGACTATAACAATAGTTTTCAAACTTTGTTCGCCTTATTTAAAAATTGCAAAATTCGGTTCGGTCCGCGTTTACTGGAAAGCGAGTTTTCATTCGTTAACGCGCATTTAGTCCGATGTAACGTTAATAAAACTGCCGATTTAACGAGAAAAAAGCGAATAAACACAACAATACGACAAAACATATCGGAAATCACGTTCAATCGTAATTTGACAAATTCTCTAAACACGTGTTGCGAAAATTGTAGCCATATCAGTTTCGGTTAAGGTTTTTATTGCGTAGCGCGGCACCGCCACGGATGTACACGTCTGTCGATTTTCGACAAGTTAAGATGAGTAGCTGACATAGGTTATAACGCATTAAGGGTCGTGTGACGATATAGTATATAAGTGTGTTGTTGCGCGACGCGAGAATTGGCAAAGGGAATGGGGTGGAAAATGATGACGGAGAAATCATATTGCGAGAGAGATGGCTCGGAGAATTTGTATTTCGTGTTTGCCGGAAATCGATTATACGATTACACGTGTTCGTATAGTGTCTGCATTGCGTGCGTGAGGGTGTATACAGGGCGAGCAAAGATGACGGTCTCTTCGGCGATACCCGCGATCGGTTTTCGTTAACCTTCGTACGAATTTCTACCGCGCGTAATTCGTCGATTTTCAACGGGGCTAAAGACCCCCCGAAAATCGATCCGCCGCGAAATTTTCGAAAATCAAATCGACACGGCGCGTCAATATCGCGCGACGTTCCCAATGTTCTCCCGTTAATGGTGCCGCAAAATACGGGCGCCGATTAACGACGGAATTTCACGTTCGTGTCTGATATTTGCGAATTTCGGGGAGCTCAGATTAGTTCGCGTATGTTTATATACGAACTTGGGTACACGCGAAAACCGTACGACGCGGCGCACAACCGAACAACGCCCGGGTGTCCCGTATAAAGAAGCGACACGGCCGTATGTTTTCCCACCCGACCCGTGCGTGTAGGACGCGTGCGGGCACGTGCGCGCGCCGTACGTATAATATTTTATTACGTCGTCGCCGGAAAATAGACGAGTTTCGAATCGTATTCGGCTGTTTCATAAATATACACGCCGGGTGAAAGTGCGCTGAGGAGGCGGGACGGCACGTAACACGAACCGAGTCTGGGGAACGAAACGGACTGGGAACGATATAATATTACGTACGCGGCGGAGGAGACCGACCGGTGGCGTTGATTTATGGGCTCGCGGCGACCTCCTGTACCGCGGCGAATGTATGTGGCGAAGGCTGCGGTGTCGCGCGTTCCGCTAAACGACTCGGCCGGCTAACGGTTTGCGCCGGGGCGACACAACACGCGGCGGCAGTCACTACACGGAACGCTCCGAGCGTCGCACGAGATACCCTTTACCCCGGACCGAATCCCTTATTCGTTTCATTATTACCGCGTCGTTTATTCCCGCAATATTTTTCTCCTCCGTCAGTTCGGCGGTCCCGAGCTTCTCCGCCACCTACGCCCAACATTGGCGCGATAACCCGAGTAACGCCGTCGTCGTTCGATTGACGTTTGGACGATTCGTTGGGCGATTCGCGGCCAGCCGACCACGCGATTCGCCTAATTACTTAATTCGATTCGCGCCGAGTGTACGAACGTTCCGCCGGGCCCGTCTTCTACCGACGTTCCTTCTAATGGTCGGCAATTTCCGTAACGAGAATTTTCGTCGTGCCGACGTCGGTACATTTTCGATTTACACCTTTCCGACTTATTGACGTACGCCTGTTGTAAGAGCCCGTTTCCCATGTCACGACGACGACGTATTCTTTGGCCAATAATACTCGTACACGGGTCTTTTCCGGGCCGTTTTATGACGTAAATAATAAATAAATCTTCCATACGTATTTCGCGACGGCGAATGTTCATCGTGTATTACGAACAATCGCGCCGTCCATTTCCGTAATACCTTACTCCGCGTTCAACACGCCGATTTCGATTAACCGTAACATAATTTATTATAATCGTTTGTCTTATGTCTCGTTCGTATTATGATTCGCGTATATGAAAATTAGAATCGTCAATAGTAAATAGTAGCAATCAATAGTAGCAACGATCGACAAGTTAGCGAGTATATTATACTCAAATATTATTTCGCCTAATCGTTTTCGGTGTATTTGGTTACATTCTAAGAAATATATCCTTTTTTCGTTTAATTAAACGACGATCGTTATACGTATATCCAACCCAAAATATTTTCCAACGTCTAATCGCTCGATATTCTAAACTGAATTTACAAACGCGTATACTTGTATATACAACATATTGATTAAAACGATAAGTTAACCACAAACAAATAATTGCGTTGAAATACGTGTTTTAATCTCGTTGGTGTAATTCCCATAACAGATTTTTTTATTGTTCTAGAAATCACGTTCTCCATAAATACGATTACCCATAAATTCATTATACCCAACAATTACTTGCTATATATATATAAACACGCACACACACTCGCGTTATATTTTACTTGAATGTTTAATCTATTCAGCGTTAATGGGATTTGTGGATAAAAATTGTCGTAATTTATGATTAATTTTTATTTTAAAATGGAACAAAATCAATTATAATATTTCTTTTGATTTAAATAATAAAAACTACGTTTATATTAAATGTAAAATTGTAAAACTCGATATATTTTTTAAGCGTTATTAAGATTGTTTTTTGAGAAAACGTTCCTTTAATAAACTCATTCCTTGGCAAGTTCTCATCATTCATGCTCGTGCTTGTTTTGTAGCCGTAAGCTAAAGATCATCCATGTTTGTAATTATCCTTAAAACGATGAAAATAGTACACGAAAAAAAAGCGTGGCGTAATTAATTTTATTTCACCTAAAAATGAAATATCGAAAATAAATTGTTATTTCGTAAACATAAAATTGCTCTGTGCTATTCATTAACGCACTACCGATTGTTTTAACATTTTTCTATTTAATAACTTCGTAACAGTTATACTTTAATACTTTTTATTAAATTAACGATTTTCGATCAAATAACGATCAAAAATAGTGTATACAGTATAAATATATGGGTTCCAGTATACCTGACGGATAATTAATCATGGCTAGGTTAGTAAATAGCTTATACGACTTCGTCGTATTTTGTCAAATCTGACATTAGTCATAAATATTATTTTCATTTCTAATACCATTATATATTAATATAATTCGCTTAATTATTCCAGCGATATTCATTTCACCGAAAGGAAATAATATCATTAATAATAGAATATTTTTAAAGTCGTCACTCGGACAATAACTGAGAAAATTTAAGTGATATAATTTTTTTTTTATTGAAACTTTGTATGACGATTTAGCCTTGAAAATTGATACACGTTACATTATTACTTGTTAGTCAATTTCGATATAAATATTTTTAAAAGACTTCGTTTATTTAAACATTTTATTTTCTTCGTAAATAAGGAACAACGTTATTGTCGAACAACTTAAAGGGTATTTTGAATTTTACGGAATAATAATTGTTTTGTCTTTTGATAAATAATATCCCAAACAAACGTACGGAATAATTTACATTTAAATCAAATTTTCCAAATGTCGCGCGAAATGCTGCTTACAAAGTATTAAAATATCACTACACGTCAACTTGTATAGCTATTTTATATAATGTAAATTCTACTACAGCAAATACCGAATATTTACTGAATACAACTGCCACGTATACTAATTGATAAATCAAAGTAAAATCCGTTCGAGTAGAATCGGTTAAATATGTAGATTTATTAGAGTCCGCTGAACTATTACGAAAAATCGAATACACGTGATGAAAGATCCATACATTCTTTATAACTCATTTTCTTTATCCAAAAAATGTCGAAATTGCGTATTTTACCATACAAACATACGAGTAGTAAGCTCATCGTACAAAATGACGTACACTTTTTCACAATGTTTGTCTCAACGCAACTCGTTTGTAATTAATTGAAAATACGGCTGTCGAAGCCGTTGCATTTTTAGTATAAGAAATCGTTTCCCAGGAAAAACTCTCGCCACTGGTAGAATAATCAATTTTTTTTTGTCGTTTAAAAATAAGAAGAGATTTTACGAGTTTCGTTGTATTGCGATTTCTAAAATTCAAACTTCGGAACCTGTAATAGACGTCTGAATACTTCCAAATTTTAATATACATTTCGTCAATTATTTTAAAATGTAATAAAAAATCAGAATCCAACGCCACTTTTAAAAAGTCATCTTCTTTTGTATAAAAAACTACCCTATGTACGACATTTTTTCCCGTAGATGCATTTTTTTCTCGTTTAAACTGTATGGTTTTTAATCAAATTACCTATATATTACTTCTTTATAAACGCCTATCTCCGACGACACCTTTAACGCTTATTTACTATTTAAGTCGTTCCTTAATATTACCAAGTTGAAATTACACGATAAACTAAAAAATGGTAAACGACAAAAATAAGTTAATGAAAACTTTATATAGTGTAATTTATAACTTTTTAGCGATTTCATTAAGTGATTTTAATAAATTTGCAATCCATAGATTTTAATTGTCCTAAAATTTGCTTTTAGTCTATGTGATAATATCTATGGATTATAATTGAAAACTATGATTTGGCGTATCGCAATACCAATAAAATGAATTTGAGTTGAAACATTTTTGCATTTTATTTTCAAAATCGTTAACCATAAACCATTTTTAATTTATTGTACACTAATTGTTCCTGTGGAATATATAAACGTTAATAACGCATAAAGAACAATAGTATATACTTAATTTTGGCCATTTTAACTTAAGCCCTTTTGTTTCTCAGGTACAATATTTAAATAACGATTATTGTTAATGCGGTGAAATTCCGTAGAAAAATATAATTAATTTGTTGATCTCTCTAACAAAAAACCCATGTTATTATAACTAAATTACTACGTTTCTGATTACCACATTTTGTTTATTACGCTGATAAATCATTCCGCTTCACTTTCATATGCCCAAAATAACAATGATTTTGTTAACATAAAAGTGAATAGTCGAATTTTCCATCAAATGTTTTTTACGTTATTTTTTTAAGTTACATACGTATAAACTAGAACAAAAACTATATTTTTGTAGTTGTAAATCATTTTTTTTACTCGTTCTACGTCAAAATTATCGTTTTCCTTTTTCAAATGACTTTAAAACGTACAATAAGAATACGGAAACACAACGTTTTGCAATTTCACATTGCTTACTTCTATACACTAACCAGCTCAGTGCACAATTATTTTAAATTTCATAAATATAGAATTCCAACAATTTTCGAAGCAAAACTCGGTTAACTTAACCTTGATAAAAACAATATGAACCGTACGTTTCATAAATATTCAACCGTGTCGTTAAAATTATTGTAAATTCCATCTTAAATCTAACGTATAAGTTTCTATGTTATCTGAATTTGAAAATAAAACGGTTTATTTTTTATTTTCAATTTCGTCAAAACTTTTGTAAATAAATTATTATGTTTTTCACTTGTAATCCGATCTATAACGATAAATTAGGACTTTTATATATAATAAACGTGTTCGATTATACAATTTTTTGTTACTATATACTATCATTTTATCTAGTTACCTTATTTAAAATCTCACATCGAGACTGGACAAATATTTATAATTGGCGAGATAATATCGTTCTAATATAAACAACATAATAAGATACTTTAGGTGACATTAATTTTAAACGATTAGCGTTAAATTAATTAAACGATTTTCTTTTATTTCTCTTCTAATAGTAATTACTTGTTGAATCCTAATTTTTAAATAAATATTTTCAAAACAAAATAATATGTTTTACTTGAATGGAGTAAATAATATATTGTATGTATTACGTTGTTTTTCTCGATTATGTACAGCATATTGTATCATATTAGAACATCAGCATAAACATAGTTATAAGGTTTCAGAAATGTAAATGTTTAGATTTATCGTCGTAATTTTTGTATGTTAATTCTGCTAAAAGTGCGTGTATACAGTAGTTACGTTATAAAGGTGTTTCGGATACCTCATCTTATCACTCATATTGAAAATGTAGAAAACGTTCATTTATCAACTACCATTAAGCTCAAAATCTCACTTAATACTCCGCACAAAAAAAAGTAAATAAAAAATAATGGAAAAAGAAATAAACGGTTAACAATAAAAAAACATTTAAGCACAATCCGATAAATCGGAAAAGTCTTGATTTCCTTAACTTAAAAAAAAACCTGTTAACAGAGAATTGTTTTATCGTTATTTTTGAAGGCACTTGTAACTAATGAACTTTCTTTATATATATAAGAAAAATTTTCATTTTCTTTTTTTTTTTCATTTTTTATTTGTTGTATTTTGATTTGTTTTGCCTGTAAAACATAACCCCCAATTTAATTAATTGGTAAATTAATAAACACCGTTTCCCATAGTTTTATACAGTTATTGTAACATTTGAAATAAACCATTTACAACGTTTTTCGTTTAATGTACTCGAAATAAATTAATCTCTCCATCGATTTGACGCATTATGAAGTTCGCTCGACTAGAACAAATTATTATAACTTGCCTGAGAAAAAAGTAGACGATGTATAAAAAATTTTTAACAAACGAGCCTTTGTGTTTTTCACACGTTCCTATCCGTACCATATTGTGTGCACATATTCGAGTATACACGTATTCGAGTTATCGTAGGCATACGTACTATATTGATCGGTCTTTGTTTCGTTGACTACTCGGAAAAACAAACATATTATTATTATAGTTCATAAACACCGTTACATAGAATTGTCATAAATACGTACTTTCTTATCGTACACTTGCCACATTTTCTACGTTTTGTCGATTTCGAAAGAAAATTACGCAACAAACAAATTTAATTGTTTACGTACGATTTGTCGAATACATTTTAATAGTATTAAATATTTAACTTTCATAATGTAATTTGTGTAAAGTTAACCGTTTGATTAAATTTATTATAACGTTACGCATATCCTTCGAATAATGTAATTTATAAATACCAAATTATAATTAAATAATTTTTAAAGAAATTAAGTTTAACGCTTCGATAAAGAAATCAAATGTACCTATAAATTTTACGATTAAATATTGTAAATTGTATAAAATTCACTTTACTACACCATGTATTAATAAATTTTAACACCGATACTATATAATTATAAAAGAATTTAACGTAATATTAAAATAAAATTCATACTTTAACTAATAGTATTTCTAAATCACGAAAAAATTGATATTTTCCTTCGTTATTGCATATCGCAAGAGAAATTAATAAAATAACAAACGGTTTTTCGTTGTATATACTAAAATATGTATTTACGAAATAGTCGAAATTAAAACCGTAGACGGATTAATATTTATCGAATTCCCTAATTACTTATATATAAATGTTTAAACAACGGTATTTTATTCATTTATTTACGATTTTTAAAACAGAATCCGAAAATATAAACCGATGACACACACACACACACATAAACACACACGATTAAATAGTGCGCAGCCGGTGGCGATGCTTTAAGTTTTAGAATTTCAATTTTACCTCAACCGTCACTTTAAACTTATAACGATGCCGCAACAAACACTTTTGCGAACGTCATGTAACTACCTACGTAGTAGGTGACCATCAACAAGGTAATGATTACGCCAGAAAAGCGTCGCCCCCCCACAAAAATCCAATATGGGGGGAAACAGTTGTTATGAACAAATCGTCTATTATTCTTAATCCCGGACGTTAATTTTCCAACGTCCAAAACTGGTAGGGTTAAGTTACCCGTTAAACGCATTCGTTACTTAAATAATAATATTAAGCTCCGTTACCTATGTTGTCTGACCATTGTTTGTGTGGGTGTTAGTTTTGAAGAAAACGCGCGCGTGCGTATTCGTACGTAACACGGTTTGTTTGTCATAGAACCAGCACTGTTGCCATAGCATTGTTCACGTCGTTCGTTTAAAATATTAAAATTACTCGTAAAAGGTTTATAAAATATATATATATATATATATATCCTGTTTTATATATATAAAACAGGAATGACAGACATTTTACTCAAAGGTTGAGGTGGATGTACATTTTTAAATCAACGAAATCTACCCGACTTAAAAATAACTCCACAAAATATCTTAAATCGTAATAAAAAAACCAACGCGAGTTGATTATATACAAAAATACCACTATATCAAAATTATATCAAATAACCGTTGGTGTTTTTATGTTATGTCATAGTTATCTTCATTAGTTTTCATAACGTTACAAATTAATAGTATTGCCAACGTTTACCTATGAAAAAATGGTCTACTACCGTCTTCATGAAAATATTTATTATACATTTCTACGAACATTTTTCTTTTGATAATTATTAAATGTTTACCGTCGTTTGCCTCGATTTATTAGTATTGAATATATTTATAAACCAATATTTAATTGTCCTTGTGATGTTGTTTTTCGTAACGTAAATTCTTTTATCGTTATTTATAGAATTAATTTATGTTTAGATGGATAAACACAATTTATTCATGGTGCGCCTTTACTTACTCACACGTCCAATAGAGTAGAACACTACTGATCAATGATTCTAAGTTTAGTAATTATTTTAGTTGAAACCTGAAAACTAAATTAATGTAGTTGCCTAATTATATATTGATTTCAGCTATATACGTAACAGTGTTATTAAATACAATTATAATTTACAATCGCGATACATTTTTTTTATTTTACATATTAAGGGAGACTGATAATTTATTTTACAAAGCTTCTAGTGCTCGTGTTTTTAATTCGACTAACTTTTCCTGTAAACATTTATTATTAAGCTTATCGTTAGAAATTTCGACTAATTTATTATTCATATACCAAATATTAGTATACAATAACTATTATATTTTTATTCGTTTCAAGCCATTACTTTATTACTTTTAACAAGACGATAAACGTACAAACAAAACATTAATTAATTGTTTATTTACGTGATACAAATATGTTTTAATATAGAACGCAAAATATAACACGATAAATAACAGAATTTCTATCGTAACGCTATGTTCGATATATCAAAAAATAAAAATTAACTATAAATATTTTATAAAATTGTTATTTTCTGAAAATTGTCGGAAAATTCCAAAATACGGCTAGACATACTCTTTATGTTAAATTTCAAATCAATAATTCGATACGTATTATAAAAACAACGTTTAAAGCAGTCCATCTAACGAAAAAACCAAATGCCGGGTAAAATTAAATAAAAATATTGTAAAACTAATAGCTTTACTCCATTAGCAATGTGCAAAAGATGAAAATAATAATATATCATAACATCTTCAGTTATTTCCCTATAAAATAAAAACCACCAGGGATCTCTGTTATTTCTTATTATTTCTATACCAATATTCTTTATATTTATAGCCTATGCGTATATATAGGTATGGCTTTTGCACGACCTCAAAAATATATTTGAAAAATAATAACAATATCAATGGTTCCGTGGTCGGTTTAAAATGTTTAACGTGTTATTCTTATTTAAAAATAATACATTGACGTAGTCAATTATAGTTGTTAAAATATGTTCAATGCGTTGAATACTAAACAAAATATTGTTTCTGGTATTTGTTCCGCAGTTATTTACCGTGAAAGTCCAAAAAATAAATGTTGGCACATAAAACCGTCATTTATACACGAACGTATATACTGAAACAGAAATCTTTTTTTGTTCCCGGACACATCTCTTTACCCTTTATACACATGAGTAATGAAAAAAAAATCCCATCCTGTCGACAAACATAGATTTGAAATCGTAAAAGGAGAAATCTCATTAAATTCATCCCGGAAACGGGATTTTTGTTTCGTGTTCACACACTCACGATGACAGAAAAAAAGTTTATACGCGACATGTCAATCACTTTACATTTTTCATAAAAACAAACTAAAACAATGCCAAAGTTAATCGATATTTTTTAGGTATTGTAATCACAAAATGCATACGTACAATTTTACATTTTACAATTTTATCCAATAAAATGTGATACTTAAATTTTGACACCGATACCTAAAAGAATATAATATTCGCCATAGTGAAATTTTGTAGCAAAATAATTCTCCTTGTTTTAATTATATACGCGAAATATATAGTGTGTGTACATAATAGCACATAGTATATATAATTACAATTTAAACTTAAAAGATACATACGTAGACTACATATATTACGTATTAGGTTTTCGTTAACTATTTATGTTTAGTTATTTCGATGTCTATGAAAATAATTTTTAATAAAACAAAGTCAACAAAACAGGTGAAAAATAACCAAAATTCCAAACATACTCTATAAGTTTAGACCCTTGTCTTTCAAAGTTTCCCGACGTAAGACATTTATATTAATTTTATAAGTATGAAAACAATAACACATCACATTTTTAAACTAATCCATTTACGCGTAGGATTAAAATTGTATTTACAAAACATCGTTTTAATAACGATTTTAAATTTATTATACTCAATTAGCATACGTGTGGCTTAATAGAAATCGATAAAATATTATCTTAGCAATATTACATTTTGAATATTTACCGAAGTCACATAATCGTCATAAAAGAATCGTTTTCCATTGAATATTATGTTTAAATGTTTCGTGTACTTACGTAAAAATTTAAGTTTTCAAAAATAAAATTGTACATTTTTTTTTACAAAAATAACCCTCTATGAAATACTTGTATATAAACCTAACGTATAAAAGAAAAATTGTAGGAATGGATGTAATTTTTTGGAAATTTCATTTCGTCTATAAAATACCAAAACAAAATTTTCACTATATAAACGTGTTCAGGAAATTATTTTCCCATGAAATTCGAAATAATCGATATATTTGACATTCCGAGGGTATTTACTATAAATTCCATCGTTTTTTCGCAGTTTTCGGAATTTTCTTGAAAACGTTACTACTAAAATTTGAAAAATCCACTTGTCCCAAATACCATACGAGACCAATTTTTCCAAATCGATAGGTCGACCATGTGCATTATTTAAAACGCCCTATTTACGTGTATTAATACAAAATTGTATGTATAAAAAACTAATTGCGTCTACGCTAAACTCAAAATCAACATAAAGATTAAATCTGATTTTTGTTTATATAACAAATTATATCGCGAATGTACTGCGGCGTTGTATAAAAAACCACGCGTTCGACCGTAAATAATATGGCATCCCGTTATTTTTTAATTTATATAATTCCATAGGTATATCGCTGCGATATTATTGAAATTTATTTTATATACGAAACTTCCGTGCTCCTCGTCCACACACCCCGTGCGTGTGTTTCGGAGGATTACAATAAAACCAGTTTAATACACGCGCGATTATAATGTTTTTAATTAAAACGTTCGCCATTTATTTTTCGTCTCAACAACACGTTATGTTGACAAAACGAGCGATTGCCATTTATAAACGGATACTATTACTATGCACTATACTGCAATTAAAAATAACGATTAACAAACGTATAAAAGTATCGTACTCCGCGGTAATATTATATAACGTTTCTGACTCGAAAACAAATCTCGACGCACGTCCACGAATTCGTCGGTCGTCGTTATTTGCGCGTATTCATTTTAACGCGTAATTCGTATACGTCCAACGTCACATGTTTTCATTGACGCTTGCGATATTGAAAACAAGCAACAATCGTGGCAAATACGTTTACTTCGGTTTTGCAATATTTCGCGCATGTTTACGTGTAAACGAAAATATCCGTAGAATTTATTGGGTAGACGTTCTGTTTTTGTACGAACTTCCAGTCTGTTACGGTCAGTGGGATGTGCCCGTTACGTATTGCCGACTCGATTGTAATTATTAAAACTCCCGACCGACAATTCCGCGCGTAATATGTCACTAAAAAAATTAATCTTTCACACGATGACCACACAACACGTCGTTAACCGCAATGAAAAACAAAGACAGTCGTTAGAAAAGAAAGACGACTATAAAAATATAATGCCCGTTAAAAGAACAAATTAAAACAATTAACGCAAAATACAAAATAACCATAACACGAACAACACGCGTCAACGTACGAACTAAAACGAATACAAGTGTAAGTGAAAAACCCAACACAATAGCCGTATGATGATAGCAAGCATGGAATAGAACGCGCCATAGAATCAAACATTCAAAATTTACTAGAACGGACGCACTCTATTCTATACTTTTGTACCTAACAGTTTCCTATTTAGATAAATATAGCGAGCTATCGACTCACGTTACTAATCGGTACATACAAAAGTCAAATTCTAGGCTAAGTATTAATTTTATAATCATTATTTTATACTGATATTCGAACGTCCCATGTTATACGCTCGAACAAAAGCGTATTATTACAATTAATCATCTATCACTTTTGGGTATGTAATCTTAACGCTTGTCAAAATTACCCATAAACCAATTGTATATATAACCTCTTGTTCAACAGTCATTGAAAAGATAATAATAATAATAATAAATAATAATACTTCGTTTTACTCTCTTAAATGTACATTTTAACACTTACATAATCTCCATGATTATATCTAAACATATTTTATTCAAATAGAACTTTAATGATATTGTTTTACGGTCCGTAAAAAATATTAATAGGTACACGTTGAAAACAAATCAAAGCTTAAATATATCGTTATATTTATCAATAACATAATAAAAGAGATTTTTAAATCTTACGAACTCTTTAAAACAGCTATCAAAATATATAAATAAATACATGTCTGGATGTCTAGAACTCTACGTCAGCCATAAATAAATAAAATATAATAATATCGATAAATGAAAATACCATTTTCAGTCCGCGTTAATTCACTAACTAAACAACATGACGTGTATCAGTCTAGGTATCTAGCAAATATAAAAAAATTCGTTACAAATTCTCTCGATATATTTTTCAAAAAAATTGTCGAACATCGACAATTTTAAATTTCAACTAAAACGAACAAATTCAAAAAATGTTTCTAAAGCTTTCAAAACAAAATGTCGGTTTACATAGTAGACAATTTAAATATATAAATGTATATGAATAAATTCCAATATCGATTATTACACTCATGACTTACAATCGCAATTAATTATTACGAAATAAATTATATTTTTTCCGCGCCATTATAACATCGAATAATGTATAACTGCAGGGACACATGAATAAGCGTATACGTACATATACATTCATATGTAAATACACATGTCGGCAAAACCTTAATTTATGAACACTTTTATATAGTGACCTTTTCTTTTGACCCGGCATAAGGCTTAAATTGAAAACAGACTCCGGTCGGGCGTGAACTTAAATTAACAAAAACATATGTCATACAGAAATTTCAATAAAAAACATGGGTCAAAATACTTAAAAAATATTTGTTCATAAATTAGTGTTGTGTCCGAGCGTGCATGTATAAATATATATATATAGGTAATAATCGAGTAGATTTATTCTTATAGAATTTTTTTTCTTTATATGAGCACGTTTTATTTATTTTACTTTGTTGTGGTTATACATACTTCGTATAGGCTTCTTTATTCCAGAATAAATTATTTCTATTCACTTTTCCTCGGTTATATTTATACACATGTTTATATTAAATATAATTGAATGTACATCGACATTAAAATGTCAGGTAAACTATTTTCGCTTCAGCTTTTATATTTTCTGTCAAATCTAAAATTAATTTAATAACAGTCTTGCGGGTGGTCCAATATTTCAACTACTAATTAATTAAAACCCATAAACCACGCGTAACATCTATTCGTAAGAGTAAATAATATTCAATCTCGATACTATAATTTAATTAATTTTAAATCAAACCTATAATCTGGTTTCTATAATAGTTATGATTAAATTGAACTAAATGTATTCACAAATATTACCTTAAACCAAAAATATAGGTACGTCTGTGTATGTTTTTTTACCACTGTAACGTAAAAAAAACGTCAATGTTTTCGTAATAAAATAATTTACTGTAAACATTTAAAAACGTTTAAAAAGAAGGGAACACGTTACAAAAAACTAATAACGAGCATTAACATTTTCCTTTATCCTATAATTCCTCGTTTTGTTAACTTCTAGTAGTAAGTGATAATAAAAAGTTAACATTTTCCCAGATAAACCGAATGAAACTTTTTTCTTTTAGTTTTCATAATAACCCGGTCTATACGAAGTGTACAACAATGGTGGTGTCGGTGAGTGTTCGTTGCGAGCGTAAAATTGAATAAGGAACGATAGGAATATTCGTGTATTGTACTGTATATAAAAACGTAATAGCGGCAAAAGAGAATTCTTTAAAACGTATTTTGCTGACGAAAAATTTTTGAAATTCTGCTTCTACGCGTGTGTGCATGTACACACGCACGTACTCGCGAATAAAACTAATCGAAACAAAATCGTGTACGTCATATTACACGAATTTCCATCGTCACCATTCATACGTGTACGTGTATAATGTGCTACACACATAAGTACACACACACACACACATAAACACATAGATACACAAATACATACTGGTTAATGAGAAGGTAGTTGAAGGGATAAAAGTAGCAGATGGCAAAATGATGAAGAGAATACTTCGGACCTCGAAGAAAATCGTTTATCATCTCCACTATAATGACGGTTTCGTGTGATTGCTACTTTTGTGTAGTAAACGTCACAAACTCCTTACATTACCCATCACGCACACGTACATACACATACACTTGCACACGCCGTCTATAGCTGGGCTTGAGTAAACAGGTGCGAGTGTAATAAACACGCATAAATCCACCTGTGCAATAATCATTGTGGCTAAATATACGAATGCCAAACAAAGTGATGTATAATATCAAATAAACGATTTTTACGAGCAGTTTCATAAAAATATTCGGATAACAAGTAGTTAAATACTTATAAAATATTCTGACGGTGTTCCGTAATAATTTTCATTAAAGTAATTTTCACGAAATTCGAATAATTGCGCTATAATATCGGAAATAATGATTCCGAACCAACCTCCCATAAATCAAATATTATAAACCACTCAACGAACGATAAAAATAAAAATTATTTGAAACCATTTATCAACTTCATTTTCTTGGTGACACAATTTCCTAACTATGCCGAATCAATTTCAAGACGTTTACATATAATCGTCGCGAGTATAGGCTGACTATCACGTTTTCTTTAAATCTTGTTAGCGAAGGCAATTAATTAGCGAAGATTTTATCTGCAGAAAATGCGAGCCATTAATTTGTTTTCATCGGAACTCGACATTCAAAAACACTGTAGTAAACTAATTATAAAATCGCGTCGCTTTTAAATTCAAAATATTAACGCGTCATCGTCCGAAAGACCCGCCGAAACAACCGAGTGTACTATTCTCATACGTGGAATTAAATATGAAGTCGATTGGACCATTGCGCCAATCGTAATACGGTTATAGCGGGTTCCCTTTCAAACGTTCACGGAACCACACTACCAATGAAACAATCCCACAAAAATTCGCAAACTACAAATATTATTACCGTAAATCAACACTACGGGATTTGATAGAATAATTTAACTGGCAATTGTGGTGGTAATACATTATTCATAATAGAACAACGGTATTATAACACACTTGCCACATTTCGTTCTGCGTAGTTTATAGCTTCATTCAATTTAAAAGGTAGATTTTAACTTACGTAACAGATCTAAAACGGTGAATTTAAGTCAAAGAAAAGAGAAAGCTGCCGAGCCTCAACATAATTATACACGATAAACTATAATAAATTATCGAAATATACGGTCGAAATGTAATTTAATAAATACCGAAAAACTGAAATGCAAAGGTTATTAGCTGATGTTGTTGTTGTTGTTATTTCGTCTTTGATTCCGACTAAAAGCAAATGAAAAGTAATAAATATTCGGCGCAGCAATATTACATATGTACGTATATTAATATAGATTTGATTTACGTTATTTCGTAATCACATAGGTCAAAACACGCTTAAACGCTTAGGCGATATTCCAGATAAATAATTTAAAAACGACGAATTTACTTAAACGTTTATACGAATTATATTTGTGCATAATATTATGAACTATTTAATGAGAATTTATTAATAAAAGAATTTAAATCTCATAATCTCGCAAATTAAAACCCCATTATTTACTTTGAATTTATTGCTACTTTATGTTTTATATACACACTTGTACGTACTCGTGCTTAATTAAATTCGTATATTTTAATTAATATTTTAAACTATTGACCGTATTTTGCAATACAATATGTCAATCAGAACGATAGGACTTTCCTATGAACATTTGTACAAAATTTGAACAATGTTCGTATTGTAATTTTGAGAGTTACATTTCCGTATATAATGATACAAACTTTTGTATGGTTTTTAATTAAAAATAATAATAAGGAATTAAATACTATTTCATGATAATAAATCTAGAACGCAGATTACCGACAATATATTTCCATTCATATAAATCCTATTTAATTAAAGCTTTATTTCTTCGAGCTCTTTCATAAAAGTTTCTTTCAATTTTTCATTACTATATAATTAGAATTTCTCTAATCTATTATATAATTTTTCTCGTATAAACCAGTTTTTTTCTCAGCTCATCAATGGAAAATATAATCAATAATACATTTTATTTTTGTCTAATATCTTACTGACTTACAAATTTAAGTTTTCTAATAACACCCGTGTATTGCAGAGTTACAACTTCCAAGCAAATATATATATATATATATCGTGTAGGTATTCCAGAAATTAATTTGAACCGAAGAAATACGAAAAAAAGACAAATAAAAGATAACGCGTTAAGAATGTCAACATTCATATAAACTCAAGAATGAAATTGTAGACCATTATTTCATAATTACATGATTCTCTTATTTATATTTATCCAATTTTGCTTTCATGAATAAATACTAGAAATTTTAAAATGAATGTTAAGGAATCGCTCCACGTTAATAATAATAACAATAAATAGTATTAAAAAATCCATTAAACCGGATACACAAATTTCAGTAAAATAATATGAGCTCGATAAACTTCAAAAATCGTAATAATAATTTAACTATGAGTCAAAAACCAGTCTTAGACGTTGTTTTTTCTTTTTTGTCAATTCCATAATGGATTTCCGATTTTTCGGTTACGAAGGTAATGTAAAAAAAAAGCACTCTTCTAACGGATATAATGTTACTAAGACTTGGTGCAATTTTTTAGAAGACGGATCTCTTTTAAAAACATTTAAATCTATCACGTAGTAAAAAAATGTCACAAAAGATTAATCTAAGCTAAGGTCATCTCGTACATTTTTGTTTTCAACAAAATGGAAAATAACATAAATGAAAGTTAGTAAAATACCATTAATGTGAGGAATAAGTTTAACGTTATAAACGACTAAATGCGACTAAATGTATAAAACTTATGTCTTTAATCTATGTATAGTAACACGAATAATATATTGTTCAACACAAAATTATCGATCGCCACTTTCAAGTACGTACCACAATTTTCTGGCGACTACCAAAAATGAATTAAAACAAATAACTATATGATTTAAACAAGTTAATTACTACATTACGTAATAATAATACTGTTGTGTCTCCTAGGTCTTCTTTATCGAACGCAGTGATATACTTACTGATTTTTCTAATTTTTCAATTATATCAAAAACGTTTGGCGTAAAATGAAAAATTCTACAACCGTTTCATATTTCGTTCAATCATCCATCACTACGCTTCACAAACTGAAATGACATCAAAAATGTTAACTTATTTGTTCCAAAAAAAAACTCTATATACTTGTAATATTCATAATATGCTGTTGTTGGTTCCTGTTCGTAGTTGATTGATCTAAAGTAATACTGAATTGTTATGGCATATACAACCAATGCTTGTACGATAAATTCGTTGTTTAAAAATTCCATTTATTCCATTTTAATATTTAATCAAGATCGATTCCAATTCGTATTTTATATACACAAATATCAATTAAAACTTTGTTACGATTATTTTAAAAATTAAAAATAAATAATTTCTTTTTGTATTTGATAGTGTTGCGTTTTAACGATTAGGATACTTATCTAACAGACAAAATCGGAAATAAAATATTTAGAATACGCGTCTGGTGAAAATGTCGTCAAATAATTTACATAAATTAAGACGTTTAAATTTTTTTAGAAATAACCTCGTTAAAATACTTAACGAACGCACAACGTTCAAAAAAAAATATATTTTTGTAATCCCTTGTAAATGGATATCCACCATAGACAACCCAATATAGTATGATTTATTTTGCAAACGCTATAACTTATTTGGATAAAATAATTTAATAAGTGTATTTAAAACGAAAATGGCAATTTTTTTTTTAGTTTATTATAACATTATTTTATTACACTCAATTTATTTAATTTTTTTACAACCGAAAATAATAAGATTAAGGCAAAACAAAATTACAATTAAAATGAAATTAATCGTTACATTATAAATTCTTAACTAAAACTGTAACTTTACTAGGTAAATGTTTACGAATAAACCAGAAATTAAAAAATTCCCGTAAACTAAACATTGACCACACGTTTGAACGGTTTACCGACAAATAGAAACAAATATAACAAACATTCAATTATTGTTTAATGGCCAAAAAAGTTTCATTCTATGCAAAAAAAGTACAACCTCATTAGGTTAGGTTAATTCCGAGCTCGTCCTCTAATGTAATTCGATTTTACGATTTTTCTCCTCCGTCGTGTCCTGTCTGTTAATATCATTCTATTATTGTTGTACTCAACTAATAATAACGTCAGTGTCATACCGTTCATGAAAATTTTGCCACGGCAACGTAATACTCTAAAATTTCATTTTACGTCGACAATATCGAATTTTTCTCTTTCAAAAAACACCCTATACACCGTGCCATTGTTGTGTAACGCGAATTCCTTACAATTATTTCTTAAAAAAATATATCGAACGTGCCTGATGATCAGTATCGATATTAAAATATAGAAAACGTGAGTACAGTAAGCAAAACGAAGATAGCCAACCTCTATTATGATTACAGAGGTAATATATATATATAAATACAGAGTAGGTCGTTTAAACATCTGGCCACTGTAATTTTGCCATCTAATATTAAATCGACTTATGACAGCCCGCGTTTGAAGCGTCAATCCACGCGAATTTGTCTCATGGAACGATATACGCCGCAACAACGCGCTCTTATAGTGCAGCTTTACATTCAAAACATGTTCTCGATTGTGAAAACGCGTCGTCCAAAATATCGAGTGAGGAAAGCGCCTTCGGATCACACCATCAGACGTTTACATCAAAAATGTATCACCACCGACAATCTTAGTAATGCCATTCATACCAACGCGTGACTGTTTTGGACTGTAATTCGTGCGGAAAGAATCGTTAGACCGTACTTTTTCGAGGACGATACTGAATCAACCATAACCATCGATGGAGAGCATTATCGAGCCGTAATAACGAATTTGTTGACGCCATTTCTGACTGAACGTCATGTACAATTATTGGTTTTAACAAAACGGGCGCCACAGCTCATACAGTTCAAGCCGCAATCGCTTTATTACGTCTTTTGTTCCTCGAACGCTTAATTTCGGAAAATTGTGATTTTGACTGGCCTCTGCGATCACTCGACTTAACAACGCCTCTAGACTTTTTTCTACGGGGTTAATTGAAATCCAAAGTTTATGTCGACAAGCCACAAACCCCAAAAGTGTTGAAAACCAATATACCGCACGAAATAGCCGCTATTCAGCCCGAAACATTTCAAAAACTGATGGGAAAATAATAAAAAATTAGTACATTGCTTCATTTGTTCTGGAGGTGACCAGTTTTACACGATATCATATTTAAAAAGCGATGGTAACAAATTTTTGAGGTTCAAAATAAACGATAAATAATCCGTGACGAATAATTTGTATTCTTTTTAAAATTATTACCAAAAGATCATCCCGAAGGTTTAAACGGTCTACCATATACGAACATAAGTACGTATATATGGGAGTAATATATAATGAATTATATGAAACAACAATGGTCATCTCTATCTACTGACAGCCGTATACAACGAAATAAAATACCGCGTATGTACACGTAAGTGTAACCGTGGCAAAATGATGGGAGAGGAGAGTTCTGACCTAACCTAACCTAACGAACAACGCGAGAAATTCGTGAAGTGATTTTAATTAGATCTGAACGGGCGTTGCCATTTCACACACAAATTCCTAATGTCAGAAAAGAACTATGCTAAACCTCTTGATACTCGCCGTCAAACTGTCCATATTAAGCAAGTGTTGTGTATGGTCGAGCTAATCGAAATGACGCCAACACTCGGACGAATCTCTCAAAACGTATACACCCGAAATTAACCGAATCGGTCGCGATCGTTTATTGTTTAAAACGGTGTTTAAGCGCCACAAACTTTGTAACCCGACGTAATGGAATGTGATAACTATCGCGACTAATACCATTGTAATCTAATAAATACGTAACTTGTCATAGTACACGTTTAAACATCGAATACCAACGAACGTCGAATCAACTTCAATAATGTCTTAGCAAATTTATTAATTCACTAGCTAATACAAAAATGTACTTGTACTGTATTCGATATTTTTAAAATTGTTCAATTTACAAAACAATAACTTTTTTTTGTTTTATTATAATGGACAATTGTACAAACTCTCACGACTTGAACTTACACATACATTTCCTATAAATACCCGACCGTCAATTTTTTTATGCATTTGTAAAAAATTAAGACGTGTAACACTAATATCTGAAAGTTTTAATTTATATTCTATCTTTTCAAAATCACTTTGAAAATCAACAATTTTTCTAAGTACCTAATATATAATTTGTCATTCTAAACACTCCTCCGTTCAAAATAATCGATCGTCCGTCATCGTTTTCGAATTTAAAAAGAATAACGTAACACTTCGAAGGCCCTAACACACCCATCTTAAGATCTTACAGCTAACTCTCCAAATGTGACGTTATCTTTGCTTGAAAAGTTCTCGCCATGTATTCAGATTTGTTTTACCATAAATATACTCTATTGTCACATTCAGATTACCGAGTGATCGCAATAAATTACAGCAGACAAACTATTATCCGTTAAGCGTTGTGATAAATTTATAAAATCCTTGTTTAGAAACATTCGTGATTACGTGAAGCTTTACCTATATAAGGATCGTGTGTACATTAAACTTGATGGAATAGCACACCGCGAATGCGATTTGTATGGTGTTAAAAATAAAAATATTTTCGTGTCCATTTTATTAATTAAAATACACACGTTATATCTACCGATATATTCGACTTTTTATACAACAAAAAATAAACTTCAAAATATGTAGCGATGAATCACATAAATAGCAAGGAATGTTTCAGAAATAAACGATTATTGTTAAAACGTATTTATGTCAATTTATTCCGTTTTGAAACATACAGTATCTTTGTCTAGAACACGTATATTTTAATATAATTTAGTAAACTGCGTCTTCGCATATTTGTATTTATATATATATATATATATATATATATATATATAATAGAAAACTTTATCGGCAATTCCTAAATTATGTATAGTCGTATAGAATACTAAAAGTTTCAACTTTTAAACGTGCCAAGAAACTTATTTTTTAATGGCAAAGAATATGTGGTTCGTAATGAAACTACAATAAGTTACGTTTATTTAACTAATTATTGCCTCAATATACGATTATTGAGCCTAAACTAATGATTTGTTTAATAAGTACTTTGAATGATGAAAAAACATTCTCCAACTGAAATCAATAAATTAATATTTTTAATAAAACTTAAGAGCATTTTGTTCTACCACAGAAAATTTAATCTCATTAATTATAAAATTATAAAAAATAACTATAATTCCAAAATATAATTGTTATTATATATAATTGGAATAAATTATTTTAAAAATACTGTTGGTATTTAGTAATGGTGATTTTAAGTTTTAAAATCTAAATTGATTTATTTAAATGTTAAACCGGAGCTTGTAAATATATTCAATAATATAACTGTATAGTAAAATAAAATTAATATTATACAATAATTATTAAAACATACCTCTTATACGTGTTTTATTAATTTATATAGGTAGAACGTATATTTATATATATATAGTTGTGACACGCATATGCGTGATTTATCGTAATATGAGAAAATTATTTAATTATTATTATTATTTGTATTCGTCATATGAAATTTTGATTTAATTTTATATTGTATATTTTTATTAAGCTGTGCTATGCGTATGCATGATTTTTATATCAATGCACATTTTTGTACTGTTGATGATTTTTCAATAAATGATGGGAACCTGGCGGCGCAATGCGAAAAGCAGGTCCCACCAGGTCTCGGTTCTAAAAAAAAAAAAAAAAATATGTGTAT
This sequence comes from Geopemphigus sp. TES_GeoC_2020, assembly GCA_025469175.1. Taxonomy (NCBI): domain Eukaryota; kingdom Metazoa; phylum Arthropoda; class Insecta; order Hemiptera; family Aphididae; genus Geopemphigus; species Geopemphigus sp. TES_GeoC_2020. The sequence continues at coordinate 27,040 of JAIPRN010002279.1, forward strand.
TTTGAAAAATATTATTAATTAATTTTAAATTCTAAAATCGATAGAAATTTATTTCATTAATTCGAAATAAATAATTATTTTTAATCCATTAAATTATTATTATATTATGATTAGCCTAGTCATTTTACTGAAATGTGCAATGATTATTTTTGTTCTTTTTAGGTTATTTGACAATTGTAAACAAGCATTTTAATACTATTATAAATCAATTAAATAATAATTTTATACCACTAGAAATTTTTGGTATACAAGTTTCTAAGAAATGTGAAACGAATAAAAACGCTTCAGAACAAATAGATTTAAATTTAATTTTAATATAACAATTATTGCTACAATATTTCTACATTGAACTACTGAAGAACAAAAATAATATAATTGTGCTCAATATAATGAGAATGATTTTGAAAAACAAGTACTGAATAACCACTAACTATCAAGACATGGATCCGCAAACGAGGAGGAGTCTGTAGATCAAAAATTAAAAAAAAGATTAATATCCTTGGATTTCAATATAGCGATAATCAACAACATTACGACACAATAAATAATTTGTCGTGTAAACGTACTTAATAAATTTGTAGTGAATGTTATTTATCTATCATATATTATTTATTATAATAAATAAATCATACCATGATTGTCTAATATGTCGAATTACTCCGGCATATTTTCAGTGCATTTATTCCGTAATTACATTTTTTACACTAAACTTATTTGCGTTATATTCCCAATTTGTTGGCCTAATAGTATTTCTTCAGTCCGTATGCGTTTTCCCGTATCAGTGCGCTCTCTTGAACAACTGATCCGGGAGAAAAGAACGGTCGTGACGAAAGTTCAATATATATCACGCATTTATGGTCCGTCCAACCCTGAGTTGCGTTCGTTTCGTATTTCTCTCGTGTTGTTGAATTCGATCCAGTGTGTGAGTCGTGTTCCTCAGTCCATCAGCGTTGTGTGGCGATGTCCACGTTTTTGTCATTCGTGTAGTATTGCGATACGCGTGTTTTTGCATCTTTCGACAACAGCAGTATCGGTATTAGTATTATTATAAGTATTAGTTTTACCGTTTTGGCGTTTGTTTTCCCAGTAAATTTGCATTACCGTTATATTTTTAAAGTTGTGCAAGTTTTCTTTCTGTAGTTTGTTAGTTAATAATTAATTAATTAATTGTCACGTTAATACTTTTAGGCATATTTTATTTTTTACCTCTGCATATCTTATCGTGGATATTACTTGTTTACGAGACTCGGACATTAATCATGTAATAAGAAAACTATAGGCTACGGCATGAAATCCAGCGACATATCCAATGAGTCATACTACAAAACATACCCTGCCAGCTGCATCAGATTAACATATACTTCGCAATTCAAAATAGACAACCGCCAAATTATTGAACTTATTTCTGCACAAATGTATTGTTAGTTACTTCTAAAATCTTCCGAAACCCGGGGTTCAAAACTTAATTTCATAATAGAATTTATTTTTATTATAACTTTAAAATTATCCAATTTAATTGGTAAAAAAAATAATAGTTAAACTTATGTTTTATATAATATACTAAAGTATTACGTTATACACATTATATAAGTATTACGTCATGCATATGTATAAATATTCATCTATGCCCAGCAAATGAAGCATCAAATTAATAAAATAATACACACACACACACACACACATATATAATTGTTCTTTTTAATTAAAATCATTTTGTATAATTATAATTAGGTATATAATCGTATTTTATCAATTAAAGATGTCAAATTTTCAAATCACGGCCTATCAGCAATGCAGAATCCTTTACATAGTTGTATGTATATGAATTATGTACTAAATATATCTCAATAATGCCGTAATTCTGTACAGTACAACAACATGTTTTTGAATATTCGAATCAAGAAGTATTTAATAGGTGTTTATACATATGTAGTACGTGCAGAGCCATATTCATTTGACAAAATGTCATAATACACCTTATATTTTATAAAGAGTTCGTAAAATACGCTGGAAATTAAACGGTTACAAATTATATTAAAGTGATAAAAATGACACAATTTTGATTAGCTCAAAAATAAATTGGAATAAATTATAAAGGAATATTAATGTATTAATTTGTTGATAACACTGTCGTTCTCCCAATATCCGAAGAAAAATTACAAACTACGATAAATGTAATGAATCTCACGTTCAAAGAATATAATCTAAAAAATGCAGCCAAGGCTAAAACACTAGTATAATACAAGAAAAACATATTATCAATAAATATAACATTCCAAACAAAAAAAATTATTCAAGTAGACTATTTTAAGTACCTACGCAGTATTATAACAGACGATATGAAATCAAAAAAAAAAATAAAAATATAAACCTGCAGTTTAATATTTATTTAGAATAATACAATAAATTTGAAAAAATGTATGAAAATTATTAATACACCAAATAATGTCTAAGACATAACTATTTTTTATTTTATTCGTAAACATAAATTAAACGTAATAAATAATATAACGGTAAATATTTTTTCAATTAATTTTTTCTGGCGGACTGACATTGTTTATAAATTCTCCGATGATGTTACCCTTTGAAAAATATATAGCAACAACAATTGTTTTTGATCCTACATTTGCAATTGCAACACCCATCATTGTTGTCGCCTTCCACAGGATTTGCGTAAAATTTTCTGGAATTAAAAATTTATTGTATTTTTGCTCTCAATATCATATAAACGAGATATTTATTTATTTTACGTCTATTTTTTTTTTGTATATGAATCAATTTTCCAATAAATGTTCGCGCGACAATATATCGGTTTGCACAAAATTCAGGAAAACAAGTCCGATCAAGGATTATTATAGACAAAAAGATTATACGCTTAAAAGTCCGGCCACGATTATCGAAGTCGTCGTTTAGCGTTCTACCTGAGAGACAGTTGTTGTATGTGGCTCCAGACACCAAGGAGAAGACGTTGTGTTATTGGTGTCTGATGCACTGTCGAAGTTGCTCACAAAAATTGTATTTATTAATGACTTGTGTAGTTCGCGAAATTTTGTCGTCGCGGTATACTGTGTTTCTATGTACTTTCGCGTTACTAAGTCAACGAAGTCAACGATAAGTTTGTTTTGTTTTCTTTATACTTATATAAACGTTATTCCAAGTCGTTGATTATTTATTGAAATATTATGGGCTCCTATCTATTTTATATTAATATTTATAATATATAGTGAATTATTCGTATATCAACATTAGTTATTTATTATTCGCCTTTCACCCATTCCATAAAAATTAGTAAGCCGGTAGGCGTTTAAACAATAAATATAACACTTATATTAACAACGTGATACCACGTTTTATAAAAAAATCAAATGAACATCGCGTAGTAGTTAATTTACTCGTATTATCTGGATTTTCTGGTTCTTTCGAGTAATCGTAATTTATCCCTTCCTGGTACCATGTGATAAAGACGGTTTCGGCCGACAAACCGCTCGGGGGCAAAGTAGAAGTTTCAACCCAATATATATTCAATCCATATTTGGTAGAAAATAACAGTTCCTCATCAATACCCAAACGTATCGCCGTGACCATTGCCGCAGAAGACAACTAACAAAATATAATAACATTAACACGCATTTTGAATTATTTATATATACGCGAATCTGTTAGGTAATCATTTTAAATATAAATTTTCTTAATAACACAAAAAAATTAACATATTTTTACTGCCCACTAACACTCATTTTTCTAACGAATATTTATTTTTTGAAATTTATTTAAAATAAAGTACACGTACAAAATTGTAAATGTACTGGTAATATTATTAATTTATATATATGTATATGTATATGTATGCTTACAATTTATTCGTAAAATAATTAATTTGAGAAGCATGTTGGGAAAAAATTATCTTCGGAAATAATAATAAAACTAGGCATCTAATATAGATTTGATTTCCCTACACATTAGTCAAAATATTTTGAACTAATAACGATATATGTTATTCAGTGCTCGAAAATAATAATTTTATTATACTCGTTGTAAAAAAAGTTCAGGAAAATATACTACGAACTAAACTATACACAGTAATATTGTGATTTCAGAAGTGAGAAGAAATTCTTTTTTAGAGTATGGTCTCTCTTCTAGAACTACATAAAATGAAGAACAGAGAAGTTTTTTTTGGATTCATGTTTTGAAGCTCAAAGGTTAAAAATCAAATCATATTATTAATCGATCCATCCATTGCTTCCTCGCATATTCAAGAACATCTATCTCTCCTCGAAAAGTGGTATAAGGAGTGGGGTGTAAAAATAAACGAATCTAAATCTTTACAATGTACCTTCACTCTTAAGAAGGGAATATGCCCACCTATCACTTTAAATGAGCAAATCTTGTTAACCGCACAGAGCACTCGCTATCTAGGCATAATTATTGATCAACGCCTCACATGGTCTGCTCATCTTCGCAACAAACTTCTATCCTTAAACTATCGATTTCGTCTTCTCCGCTCTTTCCTAACCTCCAACAACATAAAACTACCAATCAAGCTACTAATATATAAACTTTATCTTAAACCAATGTGGACGTACGGAATTCAATTATGGGGCCATGCAAAAATTTCAAACACTAACCGTATTCAACGCTTCCAATCCAAAACGCTCCGAGCTATAACTAAAGCACCTTTTTATGTATCCAACCAGACCCTACATAACGATCTTGCCATCTCACCCGTCTGCGATGTATTTAGAACCTTTTATAGACGATTTAACTTATCTGCTAAAAACCACGTTAATCCCCTAATCAAAGGACTTGCATCGGAAAACATACCCGACAATCCTAGAAAAAGACTAAAAAGGCGGTTGTGTCGGGACCTATTAATTTAGTTGATTGCCTAATTGTATTTATGATTATTGTAAACTCATAAAAAATGTATATAAACAATTGACAAAGTGTCTTCACTGGAAGGCTTCTTAAATCTGTCTATTTTCCAAGCCACTTATTATTCACTTATCAATTTTACTTATTGTTCAATTTATGTAACAGATTGTAAATATAAAAAACATAAAAATAAAAAAAAATATTATTAATAATTTATTCAGAGCATAGGAATATCGTCAATTTTAGTTAGACGCTTGTTTAGCATTTATGAAACACATAAATCATGATTTACTTTTGGGTCCAAATTCAATTTTTCGGATCCATGTGCAGACCGATAATCATTATGCATTCGAACCAAAACATCAATATTAAATGGTATAGAATCTGAAAACATCGACGACATTTTAATTTAGTTTCCAGAATTTCATAAAATACTCAATTTTATCATAGTGAATTCTATTCTATACATATATGTGTGTGTGTGTATATATATATATATATATATATATATATATATATATATATATATA
>JAIPRN010002280.1:0-32418 GCA_025469175.1 Geopemphigus sp. TES_GeoC_2020
ATATATATATATATATATATATATATATGGGTTCAGAATATCCGAAGTAATAATACTTCTAACCCTCCTGGTTCATCCGTAAAAATATGATCACAATACCTCTAGTGTTGCGATAATATTAATAAAAAAAAAAAACATTCCTCGTATTCGACTTACGTTTATTTTACGCTTGATTTAAAATAAACTCGGATACGAATAAAATATAGCATTAAGACGAATCTCGTTTTTATAATGGCTTACGAAATTTGACGGAACTCCGAAAAAGATTTTTGGTTTTCTGGGGAATCCGGAATTTTACGGTCTATGTGCGTTCGTACCGTCAATAGGTTGAAGTAATATACGTTTCTGCGTAGTCGTGTAGTTTTTACGTGCGTTAAATTACAATAATATAGACGGGGTAGTATTTTTTTTATTTTCGTGTGCATTTGATTGTACACCGTGTTCGATAAGATCTTACCACGTGAGATAACGCGATTTGTTTATTACCTACCCGCGACGTTGATAAATGAAAATCCATTAAATTCGGGAGAGTAGGGACGAATATAATTTGTATTAACGATACGTACGAGGTGAGAAGAAAAAACTACTAAACAAAAAAGTCTATTAACAAAAAAAAAAAAGGAATAACACGTTAGGTATATTAGTTTCGTAATATCGTTTCTCGGTAACCATATGTCGCCACACACATACACACAGGTACCTGTGGTCCGCCAGGATCGTTAACTCGTTCTACACCCTTTCCGACCCGGCCGGTTTAGAAACTCTCGTGTAACGTACGTAACAGATTGAAAATTCATCTTCAAAAACCCTTTTTTGGCCGTCTTCTTATCCGCACATATGCCTTAATAATATTGTTCTATGTGTCGGGCAACAGATGACGGGGACCTGGTACTCGATACCGGACTGTTAATCGATGTCTCCCTTCCGAACACCTGTTTGGTTACATATTAAAAAAAAAACGTGCCGTTTTTACGATAATGTGTCAATTTTTTTCACCAAACAATTTCGACGTTTTTTAAACGAATAATATATTTATATATTTATTATTTTATAGCGTATAATGATAACATTATACCTGCACATAAGTTATTGCGTAGAATAACAATTACGCCATAAATACACTTCGTAAAAGTATATTACTGTTTTGTTTGGTAGTTTGTGCAAAATTTGATATTCTATTAAACGTGGAACAAATCGTCTATTCGTCGGACGTTCATAAAATATGTGTATACAAACTTACTCGATTTCGAAAACAAAATTGTCCGAAACGAATTGTATTGTTTGCGCTTGGTAACGTTAAAGAAAAAATAACGATAAGTCACTGTAAAATAATAAACGAGTTCTGACCAATTTGACACCGATAATGTAATCTATGGCATATGAAACGTGATCGAACGTCAATTGATATTACTGGACGAAGGCTCATCCGGAGTTAATTTTAACTCGATAACGAAATATTCATATACCGCCGACGGTTTTATCGATTAGTTTTAAATTTAGAGAAACATTGGGCAGACGATATGAATGAATCGACGCCAGGATATTGCGCAATTTCAATATCACAAATTTTTACGCGACTATTTCGTGTTCAGTTTTAAAACACTGGCGATAACGAAAGAAGAAACAAAAATAACGTTTTAATACATAACCGGTTAGTTTTTGACGAATATTATAACTAATTGGATGTCGTCTCCGAAGCTCGAGAGTGCGCGCAATTAATTATCTCAATTATAACGGACAAATGCGATGTGTCGGCGCTGGGAACAATTAGGAGTTCGCGGGGACTAAGGTGGCAGGTAAGAAACTAAAACAAGACTACAAGTTCGTTTAATCATTACTAAAACGCTACCGAGAAAGTTTTTGAGCTTTCTACATCTCTCTCTCTCTCTCTCTCTTTCTTTCTCTTTCTCTCTCACTCCTATAATTTCTCTACGTTTCGCTCCCATGTGAACTTTTTGATAAATAGCTTTACGTCCGAATGATATTCGAACCGTTTAAGTCTTTTTAAACCGACTTACCACCCACCCCGTGGATCCCGTTCCGAGAATAGCAGTCCGGTATTCTAATAAAATGGCAATTAAAGTTTCGCACGGGCGGATATAGCGTTGGCGGGGTGCGCGACATGTGCGCTTTCTCTCACGATTAGTTGAGGAACGTACCGGTGTAGGCGCGCAGTGCAGTCGGGCGAGGACATTGCAAAAGTTCCGCCATTACCTTCCGCCACCTTACCGGTCGCTGGAGTTCGCAGAGTTGACAGAAAACCACCGCCGCCTCCTTTGAGTTTATCCGGACCCGGGGATTTTCCGACCAATTAAAGTTGCAACCTAATTATAACCCTTTAAGGCGGATGCGTGTGTGTGTGTGTGTGTGTACGCTAGCGAGTTTGTACGGCAGACGTAAGGAGAACGCCGGAGTAAGTACGGGGAGGAAATATATGACGTCGGCGGAGCTTTCTGGAAGTGATTCATCAGCACAGACACCGTGAATATTATTACGTATCCGACCGGAAACACGCTTAGACCGGCGAAACGTCCGGTCCAACAAATGAAGTAAGAGCTTAGCACGGCATAATTTACTTCGTGGAACAATGCCGTTAGTACCGGGTACGTCCACGAACGATATTGAACTGTATTTGTATTTTGGCCGTATCGTGCCAGCTACGAAAAGTATACGTAGTGTTTCCTAAGATTTTTACCTGGCACGATTCGCAATCGTTAGTTCACGGTTGAGTTCGCCCACCGCCGCGTCTTACATTATCGTCTCGTTGTTTCTTTAATGTACCAGACGGCGTGCACTGCGATTTCTAGAGACTCGCCGCCCACGAAAAACGATATTCCGCGAGCTTCGCGCGCTGTGGTTTGGTCGACTGTCTCGAATTACGTTTCGTACGTTTAACGTTTAACTGTTACGCGTGCGTATCGCGTATATACAAACGATCGTTCCCGCTATTTCCTTAGACATTTGAATAATACGTTTTTAAACATAATTCCTTCCTCGGTAATTCAACCGTTACTTATTTAGACGTTTATTTTAGGGTTTATTTTTCTATTTGGTTTTCAGCGAATAAGATTAAGAATTTTGCACGCGCTTAATGTTCAACACAGTCTTGTAATTAAATCCTCAATCCTCGTCTCATTCGCCCCCGGGGATGCTCGAATGGTTATTTTTGGTGGCCTGAGAGTTGGTGCAAGATTTATGGTATCCCGCGGTATCTGGTCGGACGATAAGCCGGCCAAGCGCTACGGGCACGTATATATATATATATATATATATATATATGTGTGTGTGTGTGTGTGTGTGTGTGTGTGTGTGTGTATAGGGCCAAAGAGTGGAGAAGACCATTGTCGTTGGGCATACACAAAAATGTAATTTGGAAAAGCCGTTAATGTCAAACGCCCGGGCAGCGGCACATAAATATCACTTCTTATATACAGCGAGTTATGTAGGGGAACGGCACCACGGTGTTGTCCGGTCATTTTTTCCGCGCGCTTGAAACGAAGAAGATGCCAAAATATGAATTACGAGCTTTCATTAAACACCGTTCGAACCGTGATCGTAAAAATGGCCAATTGACTGAGCTCTATCCAACGGTCCGGAGGCGTTAAATAATACTTGGACACGAGACCACGTATGAAATATTCACGCACGCTATTCGTTTCGTCGAATGTTGAACGGACGCGTGTGGCTTTCCTTGTTCTTTTAAGTATCCAATACTCTTCAACCGAATGCTGCCACCAATAGCTAATAATCAGATTAATACTACCCGCGTTATTATCGTTTTGTAACACGCATCTGTGTTATGCGCTAAACGGACGAACGTGCTGGAGTGTAATTTCGTTTATAATGTGTCTGTTATTCTCACGTTTATAGTGTTTCATTTCGATAACCGATATCGAAAGCGATATGATGATGATGATGATGACATTGAAATTTCACGTTTTCATACATTCTCATAAAAACAAACTCGTTTTGGTGGATTTAAATTACAACGGACGGTATTCTAATAGTAGTAAAGTATATTTACATGTTAGTTTCAATTCACGTTTCGTCAAATATAAAAATAGTAAATTTTTGTATTTATTTTTCAAAAAAAAAAAAAAAAAAATCGCCGATACAATAATTAAATCGAAGTACGTTAAGTTACGTACATTTCGATTTAATTAAATTTAGTTGTAATTTATGTAGAAAAATTATTATATTTATTATTTGCAAAACGATAATTAACTCGGACAAAACTAATCACCACGTGTTTTGATCCGTATCTTATTATCGACGTATAAAACAAACAATTTTTGTCGAATTCCACTAGATCTCGTCGCGAAAACACGAATAATAACGCCAGTAATTACGAACGATTTTATAAAACCGCGAAAATAGCGGTCACGTCGCGAGTTTTAAAATATTTTGATTTTTTTTCCTCCGGAATATAATCTTTCTATTTGTTTCCGCTAAACCAATTCGATTTTTCTACACGCCCTTATTGTTGACCAAGCCAATAAACACACGGACGCATCTCAATTTGTGTCAATTTGTGTTAATGCTCAAACACTCCAGGGACATATTCACCCATAAATCTTGAAAAACCTGACGGTTCTAAGATTATTTTACAAATTGATTTTAACGAGATCAAAAAGTTTTCGAATAATGCATACGTACGTATATAGTTTGAACGTCGAACATATGGCGAATTCCGTAAGCCAGCTGACTTTCGAACAATGAAAAAAGAGATATCGTACGAAAAAGAATCTACATAATTATATTGTTCGTACCAAGTATTAAATTTAACATACTATGGCGCGTATAAGTTTGTAAAGCCGGATTTGTCACCCGTTTTCACATCCCTGTGTCCCTTCCGTTATGTTCACGTTTCATAAATGTCACGCCGATAAACTTTTTCCATGTTCTGGTAGCGAAACTTCCGGGAAACACGTTTTATGTTGCGTGCAATACTATCTGATATGTATAAGCAATCGAGAAGCTGCGAAATCCGTTTAGTAAATGTTAAGCCGACAAGCCGACTACTACTACTACTACTACTACGCGGGTCGTATTCGGTTACTAATGAAATTCGAGCAAACCGAAAAAACAGCGTATATAAAAAGAGGGGAGGAAAAACCGAATAAAAAGTCTATCCCTGGGGTTCCGGGTACGGTGCGTGGAATCAAATGTCCCGGAGACCTAATTGTATGCTGAGTAAGTGGTGGGAGCCGAGGGTCACGAGGTAATTGGGGGGATGGAGTAGAACGGGAGGGATGGGTATTGCGAACCGTCCGGACCACGATGTTCTGTAACGTTACAAACCGGAGGGGGACCGTGTCGTAATTAAAGGCTTCGATGGCCTGAGCGGGTGGAGCAGTGGTGTGGCGGGGTGTGTGTGTGTGTGTGTGTGTGTGTGTGTGTGTGTGTGGTGGACGAGTAGCGAATTCAATGCGACTTTGTTCGCCCTGTAATTGTAGTTAGCCGGAGTTCCACGGACCAGCCTCCCCCCTTCCCGCCGTCATCGTCGTCGTCGTGTACTTCCGATTTGACCCTCCGGTCCACTCCACCGACAGCGCGCGGGTCGTACAGATACGAAATACGCGCGCGCACGCACATACGTCCGCGATAATTGGACCCATTCATCACCGAATGATTTCACACCATTCTCGTCCCGTCCGAAAAACAGGACGTGGATGGAAGTTTCCCGTCCTAATCTGCATCGGCTGCCTACACTCGGTATTCCGTCCAGACCATTTAACCACATTACGCGCGATCGGCACGCTTGCCGGTGTAGTAATAATAATAGTAATAATAATACTAATATAGGCTTCGACGGCACGAGCCATTTGGCTCATAAACCCGGAGAAATAGCCTTTCCAACCTGCACCCACGTACTGTTTTCACACTTAAGAACGTATTGTCCGATCATTATTAACGAACGGTTGTTCGAACGTATTCTCTTTACGGCGTTTCCAAATTGGCCGGTAAATATTTGTTTCGACCACACTCGTCTCGAAATGTAAATTATCGGTGTTTGAAGATCGAATCAGCGATGGTCACGTCACTCGTCTAGTCGTTGTTCCGACGACAACTATTTCATATATCACGAGCTATTATATTATTATTATTATTTATTGCCCGCGTTTTATCGTGTACAGTTTGTCACTGTCACCGACGAATGTTTACATTTACATAGACACTTATATCCGCGACGCGTCGTATTTATCGCGCGACTAAAACGAATTAAAAGCGAATTTAATTACGTTGGACTTTTATTATTTTATCGTATTTACGCTATGTGTGTGTGTGTGTGTGTGTGTGTGTGTGTGTATGTCGTTCAAAAATATATTTAGTAGTTACACATAAATATAACGAGTTTTATTTAATTATAAATTTATAACGTCATATAACCCGTTTTTATAATACGTGTATTACGCGTATTGCGTTCTCGGAGTATGTAAATTATTGCGGTGAGGGTGTATATTATATATCGTGCGGGCTATATGAACAAACGATTTTCTATTTCGTCTCTGGTCGTATTTATTGCTGAAAATACGCGAATAACGGGCACTATTTCGAACAGAACCATATTCGCCCCAAAGGTCGGATATGCTACCGTTATGAAACGAGTAACGAATGCAAATTTTTAACTGCAGTTCAAAGATTTCCATCACCGTTTGTGGTGTATAGTATTATAACACGCCGCTATTAACGCCGGTTGATCCTTTTGCTCATGAACCGGGAGGGACCACCACCCTTTAGCAGCGTTGTGGGTACTCTTTTAGAAAAACTCGTTGACGTTTCGCATGTAAACGATTATGACGAGAGAGAGAGAGAGAATGTGGTGTATGTGTGTGTGTGTGTGTGTATGTGTACGTGATTGAGCAAGAGAGAGAAAACGAAAGAAGGAAGATAGGACGTTTAATGGCGTCGTCAGCTATGTTGTGCAGCGCGCCGCGGTTAATATGTAGTTTAATAAAAGATCACTCTGTCTTTCTCGTTCTCTCCTCTCTCGCTTCCACCATGTCGCTCGCACACACTCGTTTGGTATCCCTTAATAGCGGCCATAATATTCTCTGAGTTTGACATAAATGCTATTCGGCCTGGATGTCGTCCAAAAGTACCGAGCGAGACTCTGGCTGTCGAGAAAGAGGAAAACGAATTAATCGACGGGCGAGGTGGTGTTTATATCGAGTTTTACCGTAGGAATTGCCAAAAAAAAGAAAACAACCGAAACCGAAAACTATATTCCAAATGTCGATTTTTCTCGTTTAATGTATTCCAAAACACGATTACGTATTTCCAAACGAGAATCGAAGTATTTTTTCCTTTCGATTTAACTCGTTGAAATTATTTAATAATTACTACGGAAAACTGGTGTATACGTTATAACGCGTTAAAAGCGAAAAAGGCCGGCACTAACAACACACCTGCTTGCCAATTTTATCACTCTGTACAACCTATTAACAATACGAAATATATCTCCATACATTTAGTTAAACTATACACTTTGGTTAACGTGCCCGTTTGTCAACTGCGCCTAATTTCGAATGTTAGTACGTCGACCAGTGCCGAATAATTTATTTTTCCTATATTTTTCGTCGTTATTCGAGTACTCGCGAAATATTGCGGGCGCTATTTACGTCTAGTCCTCGAGGACTTTTTTCGAATTCGATTTTGTCGCGCGTGTAAAAAGGAAATGTCGTCGTAAACCGCATTTGCCACCGTAGCTTTGGCCGTGTATTCGGTAGCTGTCATGGTCGACGCGATGTTTTAATTATTCCGAATTCTCGGCGTCGCATTTGGTGTTCGTGAAGCCGACGCGGAATAACCGTTTTTCGTGAACAACGCTTGGTGCCGGTGCTTACTGCCTGATAATCTATCGGGCCCACAAGAAGAGACGTAGGTTTGCATGTGAAACATTATGTTCCGAACGAAGGAATGATATTTATCACGTTGCCGTGTTTACATTAACGATTGTTTATCGAAGATCGTAATTACATATATATATATATATATATATATATTACGTGAATAAAAGAGAGGGAGAAGTGGTAAGGACTTTTAAAAACAATTTCGAACACGACAGCCTAGAACCTGGTACGATCGGATAGCGTGTAATTCGACCCTAGCATTGAGTATTATCGAACTAACGAGGTGTTTATTCGTTTCAATTTACTCCGTCCACGATGACGCACGATTTTCACGAAATAAAAATCGACGAAATGTATCGGATTCACGGTGATTTATTTATTAGGATTGAAAATATTATTTTTTGTTCGCCTTGGTCGTATTGAATTAAAGTAGAAACGAATTACTTGTGACGCGCTTGCGGAAGAGACCGTCGGAGACAATTGCGCCGGATTTTTTTTCGTATATTTCGCGCGGTTGACGCGTAAATATTACCGGCGAACCGGCGCGTTGTGAGCGTTACGAACATTTAAAATGTTCAGTACGAAATTCGAAGGTTCGTGATACTTACGTATGGATCGAAATATTATCGGGTGGTGTGAAGTATTTTCGAAAATTTAAATTTGAAATTGTCCGAAAACGATTTAGCCCCAGAATTATAACGATTTTTGTGCACGGTGTACATAACGTTTATTTTAATTAAATTCGTCGATTCCTGTCGTTTTACTTGTGTTCGTAAATAAAATAAATAATAACGTAACCCCAAATATATGTTAGATACGCAAGCAGATATGCCTAAAAAACATCGAAATATCATTTAAATAAACGATAAACAAAAAATTATACATTATAATGTTCCATTTCAAAACTAAATATTTATCGACGCTTTACGTACGAATACGAAATATTACGACAATTATTATTAATTACGCGGTATTATGCAAATTTGTTAGTCCGGGTGAAATAGACCGTTTTTATTTGTGCCTGAATTCCCTAATGTATGCCAGAATACGCGAAATAAAATTCTATCGACGAAATCATGAAATACGTAATGGTATGAACTAACTCGATTGTACGATAAAAAAGTGCAAAATTGTCGTCATCAAATATATCCGCCCCGATGTTGATTAATAAAATGTTATTTCAAAAAAAAAACCCGACGTAAACTGAAACCGAGCTCGGCCGAACTTTACAACAGTAGTTGGGATTGTGACGTCGTGTGGGCAGTACGGAAAAAATGTAAATTTCAGGCTCTGAACGGCGAATGAAACAAAGTTTTATATTTCAAACGGATCGCGTATCATGCACGCGCAAGTTGTACACTAACAAAAAATTCCTCTGTATTAGCGGTACTAAATTAATTCGAGGTTACGTCGTATTTAACGAGCTAAAAAAATACGCCCGACGTTGGCCAGTAAGGTTAGGTTATTGAATTACCGCGCGTATTTTCGAGAGAGAATTAGATTCCCTAAAAGAATGAAAAAAAAAACGATCGTAGCTTCCGTCGAATTTCGTTAAAACGTTTTTAATCCGATATTGCAGTCCGAATCCGAAGCGTGCATCTACACGCCCGTGGTGTACGGTGTAGGCGTTCAGCTCGTGGGTTTTCGGTCTCCATCCCATTTTTTTCCGTCACGCGTAAAATGGCGAAACACGTTGGAAACCGGAACGATTAATACCGGCTCGTCCAACGGCGGGGCCGTCGTCGCGCATGACGTTCGCCACTAATGACTGCGGGCGACAATAATTAACAGGTGTGGTGGCCGCGGCGGCTGTCAAACCGACGTGTCGGTACAAATGTGTTGCCGCCGCTGGCGAAGCCGCGACGATGGTTCCACGTGACTTTTGGTTGGGTGGTGGCTGGCTGGTAGCCGTTTAACCCGACATTAATCCCTTCGGGGGATACGGCCGGTACGTACGACGCAGCTTCGTGACCCGGGACAACGCGAGAATTCGCGGAAAATTGCTCGGAATGTCACCGAATTAAACCTCGGAGTAAATTGGTCCGGGCAGTCTCTCTGTCGGTCCTTTGAACGTTTGCGTCGCGTATATACGTATACAGTATATACACCCGGGCCGCTACGACCTACTTGAAAAACCCGAATATTTCATTACAATGACGGATATTCGAATTTCCGTAATAAATCGCGTTCGTCCCGTTTCGTCCGTCTACGCAGTGTCGGCGAGCTGCCCCACCGTAAAGGGTTTCGGACGACGGTCTTCTCGGACGGCGTTTCCGTTTTGTGCTTAACGAATAACCAAAATATATTTAGTCCCGTGG
Source organism: Geopemphigus sp. TES_GeoC_2020 (assembly GCA_025469175.1). NCBI lineage: Eukaryota > Metazoa > Arthropoda > Insecta > Hemiptera > Aphididae > Geopemphigus > Geopemphigus sp. TES_GeoC_2020. Next base: position 10,172 of record JAIPRN010002280.1, read on the forward strand.
ATTAACGATCAATGTCGATTTCTTAAGCTATTTTTAACGCGCCTTTCGGAATTTTTATTATTTCGAATTCTGTACAGACGCGAACGGTATATCGGTTTTAGGATGATAGTGCTGTGTTTTGTGTGCCAGCACTTTAACGTGTAAATGAAGTGCTCGAACGTAACGCGTTACGTCCCGGTAGCGAATTTCGATTTCTCTAGCAATTTCTTTTTAAAAACAACAAAATTGCAAAAAAAAACAACCGCTAAAGTCCTCGGTACTTACATATATATATATAAATTTGTTGGACAATTTTGCTCAAGAGCTTAAAATGTAACGTATATTATATTTGCGATTTTCGAATATTAACGACGAACTATTACGTGGCTCAAAATCGAATACAACAATTAATATTCGATCTTAAATGTAAAACATTCAGGAACTCAAAGATCTTTGTTTAATTAAATATTGTTCGATATCATCAAAAGCACCGGTGAATCGCCACCACTTCTTTTTTTATTAAAAAGTTTTATAATAATATTTGGCTACACATATATACACACATTTTTAAAAATCTTATCTTCCTAATAATTTCCATATGAAATATTGTATTTATTTACAATTACTTTAAATTAATTACGCTAATTCACACGGATTGCTTAAAATAAAAATTATAAATAATATTTAAAAAGCGATTGAACGTTAGTGTCAAAAATGGAAAATTAGTTTATGCAAAGAGAAATAACAAATGTTTAACTAAAATTAACATTTCAATGTATTTACTTTTAAACATGTATAAGTGGGATAACCAAGAAGGCGATATTAATATATTAATAAATCGAGAAACGTGAATGTATAAATAAATAAATACGTATATATATATATTTATTTAACTCTTATATAGGGTAATTTTTTTTAATAAATGGTTGGAAAACATTTCACTCATAACTATTAAGTATATATTGTGTGGTGAGGTGTAATGGGGTGAAGTTGGTTGATGTCATCAACACTATACACGGCCAGAATTCCCCACCATAGTAGGGCCGGCATTAAGTCTACGTATTATCATACTTATAATAATAATAATAATATATAAGTTCTAACGATACATGCTACGATATAATTACGTGTCTGGATCGTGAGTACGGTGTGCTTGTCTTAACGTTGCGTACGCAATATTTTCTTTACGTATCGCGCGGGTATTAATATTAAACTATTCCATCCAGCTGAATTAATTATCAGTATATCCTATTACAATATTTAATACAACGTGCGTAATTGTGGGGTAACAGACACGTGGTTTTAATTGACGGGGGAAAACATCGTGAAAAATAATTCGTAACGGCGTGTATTATATAATTTCTAGTCTTCCCTATATATGGTGAGTTATTAGACAAAGTGTTATTCGCCCTACACGTAAAAAAACTTCCTAGGCGAGAATCTTAAACGGCCATTGGGATTTTTGTTGAAATAATATTGTTCGTTCGGGAATGCCGTGCGCGTATTTTCTCGCTATTATTATTATTTAACAATCCCGTACAGATATTTTACCTGTGACTCGGGTACAATTTTTCGCCTTTTTATTTGTCGTCGGGCGCCACTCCTTCCTTCATTTATCGCTTGTCATCTGTACTTGGAAAAGTAAACACATTCCTGGTTACCTCGAACGTGTGGCGCCGTAAGGACGAACTCGTCGTCGCTACTTTTCACCCGTCCTTTTGTTCCTGAAAAGGGACTAAATTCGGTACGCCGTTCTTATTTTATTTATTTTTTTCCTATAGCGGTTGTATATACGTGGCGCCGACGTCAGACTGAATTATTAACTATAAACGGTCATTTTTTTTTCTTTCATATTTCTGTTCAATTGTCCAAGACCAAACGACGATGGTCAAACGCTTTTAAATGAAAAATACAATATTAAATATTCCTCGGAACTCGTCGTATTTGAGCGCGAAAAAAAATGTAAGGTATCTGCCGACGAATATTATCCTAACCGAAATCATGTTACGACTTCGTAATGAACGGATAAGGTCCAAATAGCGTAGCATTTCCATATTTTATTTATTCATTTCAATCGGCATATTCGGCATATTACGAATTTGTCTCATTATATGGCAAATATATCTCGGTCACATAATTTATATTTCCTATCACATATTTAATTTTCCGTCAAAAGCGTTTTTACGTTTTCGAATACTTTTAATAAGAAACGAATTTTTATTTCGTTTTTATTAGTTGGTATTTCATTATTACGTATCCCACGAGTGTTACGAATATTATTTATATATTATATATAAAAATCGCTTTCACGCTTATTTAATTTTGGCCAACGTCCAAAATTGTATATCTTACTTTGGCCTTATCGAAAAAAATATATAATAGACACGTTAATTTCTTTACATTCCATACTGACCATTCGAGTCGTAATAATATTTCAAATGTTTGTATAAAACATACTCGTTTTTTTTATTTAAGTGGAAATCGTTGAACCGAAATATCGATATTTTTAAATTGTATTATTATCTGAAAGAATTTTCGATATAAAAATTGTTGTCCCAAACAATATATAATATATTCGTAGATGAAACCAAAAAAATATACAAACTTTTTTTTAGACACACTAAACATCGAATTATTATATAATTATTATATTATATAACGAATTCACCCAGAAAATGTCTAATTATTATCGACTTGTATATTATATTGCTTAGTAGACAACCATCGAATTCAATGTGTCGCTAATAAAGAGATAACTTCCAGAGTATTATGTACTAAGATTCTTTTAAATATACTGTTAACTATAATAATACGTCGTGTGACGGAAGTGGTTTTTATTTGTAAAAAAATTTCGTTCCAAAATCTTTGATATTTTATCTTTAGCTTTAATACGGTAGGTATATCCTTCGTTATAATTGTTAATTCGACTGGATATGCCCGCCAGCCGGCTTGCTTGTATTTCTGGACCCATTCATTCCGTCGAGATCAACATTTCTTCGTTCGCGCATCAGTTCATTACAGCTGGCAGCGAAGTCTACAAAGGTTTTTAGAGGTAAAACATATAGAAGCAACGGAGAAACGTTTTATTATTATTTTTTATTTTTTTCGTATTCTCTCGTACCTATTCATACACATATTTATTTCGCTTACTATTTTGCCAAGTCGGGACACTGTGATGCTACTATGGTGTAATTAGCGTAATTAATACGTTCGCACGTGCGAACACCTGCTGTCCTCACCTGTATCTTACTAGGTCCAGAGGGTGGTTAAACTTTTGGACACGCGTCGACCGTTACCGAACTTTTAGCTGTACGTGTGTGTGTGTGTGTGTGTGCGTCCGCTTATGTGTTACACGTGTGTGTAGGCGCGCGCGCGCGTGCATGTGTGTGTGTGTGTGTGTGTGTGTGTGTACATGCGTTCGGCGGTCGGCATATAAGGGTCCGTTTGGAGGGGACGGAGGGGCAACACGAGATCAATAAACCGGGCGATGCGCACCAACGGGGGTAGATGATCTCCGCCAGGCCTTCATTATAACCCCTGTGTGTGTATGTATTTGGCGAGACGGGCGAGAGAAGAGGAAAGGAACACGCGGGAAGGGACGTCCGATACATTCGAGCGGCGGTGGACTTTAAGATGAGTCTTTAAATGATTTTGGCATCCCTTACCCCTGCGCCGACGAAATCCGTCGGTATACCCACGACAATTTTTATCGTATTATATTAACGCTACATGTCGTCGTTTTTATTTTTTATTTTTTTGGTAACAACGACAATGATGAATATTGCCGAACCGTATAAATTATTATGGCGTTCAGACAAATTCCAAATTCTATTTCCGAACGTATACGTAACCGCGAATTTGTGTGTGTTTCCTATAAGAAAGAATGGTAGTGAAATAGAATAAAAGTTCGTCATAACGCATTAAATGCCGTTAATAATTCATAACATGACGTCCGGTTGCTGGGTATGTTTTTTCCAGAATTATATATACAGTTGATCTCCACATTGAAACATATTGCATGTTACGTGTACTGGCGAAAATACAAAATGTATACACAGTTCAGATGAAAAATTGGAATAAAAATGTTTAACAACACTTAGAAACAATGGGCGACCACACGAGAAAAGCAACGACGACTTTAGATCTGGTTACAAAACCGGATTTGAGATGGACGAACGATAATAATAGTGAAACGAAGTTTTTTGATATTTCCAATCGATAATAATATTACGACAAAAATCACAATTCCGAAACCGATAAATTTCAAAAATAAATAAACAAAACAGTTTTTTATTCGTATTAAATTTCAGTGATTATAAACGAACACGATATTATAAAAACAAAAGAATAGTTAGTTTCATTCAGTTATCACGTTACACTCGTAATATTACTGACAATGAGTCTAATAATTTTTGTTCTCGAAATTAAGACGGATAATATTCAACCGGGGATTGTTGTTTTCGTTTTACGTTAGAATGATAATTACTTTTTCAGTTTAATATTCATTCTGTCAGTTACGATTGCATTAGACGGCGGATAAGTGTCGATGGGTGGGTGCGGAACGGGGGAGTGGAAAAGTGGGCCGTTTCCGAGCGTATAAATATTAACACCAATTTGGTGCGTGTCTGGCCACCGACATGTTTATTATGGACTGGACGTCCGTAAAACAGGAAATTAAAATAACGCAAGATTTACGGACTTTTCACCCACCTCAAGACAAATGCGTATCCGTCATGTCATTTCGTATACATTATTGATACGCGTGCTTCTCGTTCCAAGAATACACACCTGACGACTCGCAACAATTGATCAATATCATTGTGATATCTCTGGGTTGAAGCGCTACTGTGGTCTTGTGTGTGTGTGTGTGTGTGTGTGTGTGTGTGAGGGGGGTGGATGGGAAGCAAAAGATAATATTTATTCGGATACGGTCGCCGTGTGTTTTCGTTACCAATTCTGTTTCACCTTTCCGCAAGGGAATGATGAGGGAGAGGGAGGGGTAAATGTGTGCGCGGCAGAGAGAGGTAAAAACTATTTTCCGATCGGAGAGAAATAATAACGGCCACGGGCTATGAAAACACAAAGTCTCCACGGGATTACTTAGCGAGCGACGACTGGTGAAAACTGTTTCGGTTTTGTGAACAGTGTATTATTGGCGCACAACTCAATAATTTCGAACCTTTTGGGAAATGTACTTTGGAATAATTGAACGATCAAACGCTATTAATATTGCCTGGCGACTGTGTGTTGGAAAATGAAAAATGTATTTTCACCCGCAATATCGTACGCAAAGAGTATTCGATTCGACGTATAGGTTTTCGACGAACACGAAGAATTAAAATAATACGGACTTCGATATTCTTGTGACAAATCCCACGTGTCACCATTTCCGATAAACGTGGCGCATAGAAGTCGGAACTCGGAACATCTGCTAACGTCGACCGATTTGTCATGCGCCGTTTTTTTTTTTTTTGTCGTCCCCCGATTGCAATTGCCAACGGCAGTTATTTCGGAATAGCCAATGAAATTTTGTGCATAACGTTCTGAGTAACAGAATAATATTGCGTTCCTGTACGAACACGGTCGTTGCGATTTATCTTTCGCACAGTTGCGCGGAATGGCCCAACGGCGACTGCGGCGGCGGCGGCGGCGGAACAAGGCGACGGCGGAGGGACGTGTAAAGCAACGAAACGGAAATAATATTCGAAAACATAAGTAATATCGGGAAATATTGATTAAAAACGAAAATAATAATAATAATAAAAACGCGGGAAAAAACGCGACTATAAAAACGTGTCTCGGGCGATAAAAAAAAGAAAAACGAAAAACAAAGGACGTCGCGAACAAAATAACGACGAACCGAAAAGAATGAATAAAATATAATAAATAACGAAGATTGATTTCCCAGCATCCGTGAGCGGATTCCATTGGACCGTTTAATTACCGTGTATTCAAGACGAAAAACAATGGAAAGGAAATGAATTTTCGCTAAATGCGACTGGAGGAGAACAAGCATTGAACTTTGTTCGCTCCCGTCTCCCGGCTAAAACTTCGATTAAACTTCGTTGCGCACGCACCCGCGCAGATACACACGCATCCACGCACGTGTACACGTATATATATATATACACACACACACGAGTGTATACCCTATTGGCTCACCATTTCCGACCATCGAACGTTCCCCGTTCGAATTAATACACGTACGGTGACGAGATTTTTTACAATAGACGATCGGGGTAAGAGAAAATTACGATCCGCTTTAAAATGTACGCCTTCACAATAAACGCGCGTGCACGACCGAAATTAACGAATATCTTGTGGGATATACGTCGTGTATTGAAAAATAGTTTATATATTATGTACGTTTAGTTCCGTCGTTCCGTGATAAATGTGTTACCGGCATTCGCGTACGTAGCCGCCATAAATTTAACGCCTACCGTTGTACGTCGTTATTTATTCGCGTTACTGCTAACGTTAAAAGTAAGTTTTTTTTTTTAAAAAAATATCACGGATTTTGCGTTATGTTATTTTTCGGCGTTTCAAAGGGTTTCGCCGTTTTATATTCATAGGCGCGATCTCGGTGTTTTCACGCCGAGGGCCAAATGCTCGAACACATTTTAGCGAAAATAATCTATCCCCGTATACTCCTCTCCCATCCTATATCTTTACATGAACAGCGTTTTAACTTTATACCTCTTATTATGTCGATACGTATAATTAATTCAACGTACTTCCACAATACACACGTACGTACATTTGGATAATCCCATTATTTGTGTACATTCGGCATTGTCATATGTACAACGCACGACGACGACGCTAACACTGTTTTAATAGCGAATATCACGTTGTAAACATTACTTATTAGAGTTATAAATCGTTTATGTATTACTTTTTGTATTTTGTCAAACTCGAATTTCAACAGTATTATTAATTTCGTCGATTGTTAAAACATCTTATCGGATTTTATAGATTTTAATTTCACTTCTTGCACTTACGAATAGAGCGTATAGAAAATAAAACGTTCGGTTCGGATTTGTGTAAATACGCCATAGTGTTTCGAAATAAACAATTCCCGTAAGTATTCGCGATTTGGGTTTTTTTTTGCAGTGACGGCGTTAATATGACTCAAAATTAGGTGTCGTCGAACGCTTTTTGTTCGTTCGATTATTTATTATTTTTTCTACTTGATAAAAAAGTTTCTGGATGACGCACGTACATATATTACGAACGTTTTTGTTTTAACGAATAGAGTCGGGCGATTGTGTTATTGTGATTCTGCGAATGTTTCTGAGTGAAAAAGTGAGAGAGAGAGGAAATGTGTGTAGGTGTGATGGTATGAGGGACAGAGATAGAGGAAAAATATTCGCCAAAGAGCCGGTAAAGCACGTCACAAAAGAAAAATGTCCATTGTCAAATCGACAGCAGCCAAACACCTCAGTAACATGAACATTATTGTTTTATGACTGGATGGTCGCCCGCGGCGTTTTGACACCGTCTCTCACATTGGTGTACAATGACGTGTACTTCCAATTATTATTATTATTTGTTTTCCATTATTTTTTTATTTCCAACACGTAGACGTGTACATGTCGCACACACCGATGTGCATGCATCGTCGACTTCCTGCTATTCCGGCGAACGGGTTGGGTCGAACAAACTGGGACATTCGTTTATGTGATCGATAATACGCTGCACGGCGTATTCCAAACTCGTTCTTCCATCAAGACAAAAATAGTTTTATAGCGTACTTTATTTTTCGACTAAATACGTTTTCGTAATCGGCAATACACTTTTAACGCGATTCCGTTTCGTAATTTTACCAGATATCGTAAATCAAAAACACCCGAAATCGAACTACGTACATTTTTAGAATAAGACGGTTTAACCCTTGTTTATACGGAACATCCCGTAGTTGATAGTTTATCGATGTAATCGGTACGACAAACGCACGATTATGTGTATGTGAATTCAACAGAGTATTATCAGTACGAATTTACACAAATTTACTTCCAGGATGTCTATATAAGGGCATAATGCGTACGTATTTAGAACGTATTGGTATTATTTTTTTTGTAGTAACGACGAACGTTTAATTACCAAATTAACATTTCTATTTTTCCGCGTATTTGACGTTGTAAAATATATAATTAATATGTATATTAGTTACGTAATGTTATTTAATTACAATATCGACGTGACAAATAATGTAGTGAAAGTGTAATAAAAATTATTAATAAGTCGCGTTCAATCGTCGATTTAAAAAAAAACATTCTTCGACAAAAATATATAAATTTTTCCGATTTTCTATCTCAGAAAAATCCCGTAAAAAACTACTAAGATATCCTTGATGTTGCCCTTCTCTTTTTCCCTTCCATCCTATCTTTCTCTATTCACCAGAACAGAATAACGATTTTGAACGCTCCTGCTCGAGGTTGGCTCGTGATGTTTTTAACAAACTCAGTCGACATAATAACGGCCGTGTGCAAAGCTTTCGGTTCATTAAAATCAAACTTTTCTCATTACCGGGCGTTTTAACTTTGTTAAGCTGTCGGAAAGGTGAACGGTATAGATAATAATAATAACAATAATAATAATAAAAATCCGTCACCCTTACACAGTGAGACCATTTTTTTTTCTAAACGTCGTCGTAAACGTAAAAAATACAATTTAATGGTTCACATATATATATATATATATATAATGGACTATAAATACTATATGGAGTATTCGAGAAACGACATACATTTTCTCAGTTAAAACTTTATTATTCCGCAATTATATTTCGAAATCAACGTACATGTTTACGATTTATATATGTACGAATGAATTCTCGAATAAACGCGGAATTTTTCATTTTTTTCGTAGCGAAGAAAATTCCTTTAGAATTTTATTCAAATTCAACGTTATTTTCGTCTTATTGTAAGGACTGCCTCAGTAATCGAACGATTGCTTGTAAAAGTCGAAAATAATCTGTTTCAGTTATGTTTATTTAGTAGCTCGAATGACTAGAATATTAGAACAGAGCTTTTATTACAAACATATCGCGGTATGTTTAATAAGTAATTACCGAAAATACACGGAGTTACGACGGATAACGTGTAAATCATCAACCGTGAATAAAAAAAAAAATGGACAACGAAAAAATATTATCATGGCGGCGTCGTAGTCACCCATGAGCGACTCGCATTCCTCGGCAGTTCTTTTACATTTCCGTTACACCTTGTGACTTGTTATTAAATTTTATTCAAAGACATTGTTTATATTTCATTTCGAAAACAACTAGGGCATTATTCGACTACTCGAGGGTGGTCTAAGATGTTTTATAACATTATTACAAATTCGTTCCGTTTTCATATATATTGGCTAATATTTGTCCTCTCAATAAAAATAATACTCCATCGAAGCTATAAACGTTAACATTATTGTTATTAGTATTATTATTTTTCGGAAACGTGCCATTTCACATTACTACGTTTCTAATTGCTATGGAAGTCTATTGTCTAGACAGTTTTCCAAAAATATTCAACGGTTTCTTAGCACCCTTGATGCCCTCCGTTGCTTTTTCTAAAACTACGAAAACATAAATTATTATAATCCTTTTTAATTATGATTTACGAGTGTTATTCTAAGCAAAACCCTCTGACGATATTGTGGGCAAACGTCCCAGGCGATTTTTACGTCAATTAAACGAGAATCCCTCGCTGTCGTAACTAATGGAGTCACCGAGAGTGTGATCTATGAAAATCGTCGACCACGGAGGTCTTTTTCGGCCGTTCGTAGGAGGGGAAACGAGTATTATAATATGTGTGTGTGTATATATATACGAATCCGGAGAGGTCGTCTTAACGATTTGTTTGACAAACGAGCGAGGAACGGTTTTTAAGATTATTTCATTTTAAATATAGAACACTACAGTACTACGGTACGAGGAGCGAAACGGTGAGAAAGAGAATGAGCGAGTGAGTGAAAGAACAGGGTGAGGGGGTGGTGGTGGAATGAGAAAAAGAAAAAAGAGAATCGGCGAAGTCGTTATCTCCGTGTCCCCTTCGTTTAATTATAAAATCATTATCATCCGCCCGGTATATACTACCATTAAAATCTGTCACGGGAGGTTTGAATATTGTAAGTGTTTATTTTTTTTCCGTAAAAAAATAATATTAATGACCGAGCCGGGGAACGGAAAACGCCACCGTCTACTCCCGAGTCCGGTTGAAACAAAAGACAAGGTCGGCGTTGTAATTCAACACTCTAATACGTTTTTTTTTCGCTTGTCGGCTAATCGGTTTAAATCAGTCTCATCCGACGGAGTTGAATTACACGGCGGAGTCGATTCTCTCGCGTCACCGAACATAATGTTCGTACATACACTTCAAGGTTCCCGTGGAACTGTGATTTCCCGTTTTTCACCGAAACGAAAATATACACTCACGCCGCCGGCCCCGATATTTTATGTCAGAAACGCCATTATTTCGAAGAAACTGTATAAATATTTGGTGTTTGGGCTTTGACGTTTTGCGTCCGACTATAGGATATTTTGGAATAATGAAAAAATATAATACTCGATCACTCCGATATAACAATCAGTGGACGGATTTTAGTTCGGCGGATTCTTATAAATTTTCAGCGAAACAGTTTTACAACGATTCGGCGGGGTTGTGTAGAGTTCGTAAAACGAAATGTCGAGGACGAGCGTTATATTTTGCGAAATGATAAAGGACGAAAATAGCGTAATCGTTTACCGTAGGTAAAATATTTAGATGCCGCCGGTCGTCTTCTATCGTACGATTTCCGCGAATTTAGACGTGAGCGATAACGCGAAATTCCTCCCACAGGCGACGGCAATCGGTCTCATATTTGCGACGATTTTCGCATGTAGATATACGATGCGAAACGACCGGCGAATAACGCGGGTTCCGGAATATTACAAAAGTTGACGCGGCATCAATCTTAAGAGTGACATTCGTGTGACATGCTCTCGGACATACCGAAAATTACGTAACATATTTTTTAGTAAAAATACGAAATATACTCGCGTAATATATTGTCGGTTCGGGTAAACAATACTGTACGCCTTCCGTAAGTAAAAAAAAAAAACAATTTTGAACAAGTCTGATAAAGATCCGTATTTATTTAATACGTTATTTGACGCGAATAATCCCGTATTTATTATTAAGACGACCGAACAATGGCTGTTGGCTGCTAGATATCGAACGTAAAACTAAAATTAACAAAACGCGTGCTTCTTATTCTATAACGAATGAAAATTAAATAACAATCGAAGCATCATTGAAGCGCAATAAAGACGAAAATGTATGTCCAAGGACACGTTGTTTAGACAACGAACTCGGATTTTAATTACGTTCCAATATATTAATTATATTGTTCCATAGTATCCGTAAGATTACAACGAAATGATTTCCACTACGTCTAATCTCGTAAGTGTAATATTTCTGTCCGATAAATTTGTCACGGTATTATCCGAATTGACGCGAAACGTCGAAACGCGACAGTTTTCTGATTTCAGCGAAATACCGCTAAACATTGGGTGCCGGTATTTTCTAACGGAAACGTTTAAACTCGAGTACACGAACGTATTGGAATTTCTCTTTGTCGGTATTCATTTATGGCAATAATAATTCGAATTTCTACTATTATTCGATCGTATATCGCGGCGTATAATATTTTACCACTACTATATATATATTAAATACACGAAACTGGAAGACAACATAACAGTCACGGTGACTTTGTAAATGTCACCCTCGGGATGGGCGACAGGCAATCAAAACACACACCTCCGGCTATTCACGCGTTACCGTTTGAAATCAACCCTTTTTGATTAGTGTTTCCTGACCAAGAGGTGGTTTATCGCACTTACACAGTACCCACCCCACTCTTCGCGTTCTGTCCCCTCCCCACTCGTCTATCAACCACTCAAAATTACCAAACCCCCGGGAGTCCACTTACCGAGGATTAGTTGTTTAGCGTGAATCCTACGGGCTGTACAATTTATGTGAACAACGACTTTTTTGGATGGACGTTTTATTGCAGAAATGTTTTCGCTGTCTTCTGCAAGGTTCCTCGTCCCATTTATAGTTTATTATTATTATTATTATCGTAATTATTATTATCGTAATTATTATTATCGTTATTATTATTATTATTATTATTATTATTATTCGACAACTCTTTTATAATCACCGAGAGGTACGCAACTGATCCGGCGGTCGCGCTCTGATGGTTCAAAAATTGTTTGACAAAGATGAATGGTAACCGCCGCACTACGAGCTCGGGTTATTACAAAAGAACGGGAAAAAAACCCGGCGGAAATGCCGTCTGTTCCGATTTGAAAAATGAGCGTACCCCTTTAGTTTTAGCACTACTTTCTTTTCCCCTCCACCCGTCATTTGCCGACGCCCGGTTATTGCAAATGCGATATGCATTTGAGGATTTCAAGAGGCTTTCACAATAAAAGTTTCTTTTTTCTCTCTGTATACAGAAACCTTCTATGCACTGTTCATATTGTCTAAAGCTCGTACTGACAGAGCGGCGACCTGTACCTTCTTCCGGCTTTTCTTTTTTGTGTTTTTCCACTCTTTATTTTTGTTGCGATTGTCTTTTTTTAACGCGGATATTTATCTCGCCACATACACACTTCAAACGCACTTCCCGGTTTCTGTTCCGTTCTTTATACACAGATCATTTCACACGCAACTCGGTATTTTTCACGTACGCAATTTTTCCAGGTATTTATAACAATAGCGGATAGTTCTCGTGAATTTATATTAAAAATTGCGCCGTCGTGTACTTCGTACAATGATACGTGGACACGATAATTTTTTATTAAATTATACAACGTTACGGCGGGCGTGAGTGAAAAAACGAATTTTTAATTCAATATTTACCTCCCGATCGAATTATGTTCAAATATCATTACAACAAACATATATCTATGTAGCAGACAAATCGTGCAAAATAGTCTAGTTATCATAAATGTAATACGATTATAATACTTGACTGGTACATATTGATGTATACGTATAATCATGAATGTTTATAACCGATTATAAACGTGTGTTGATTGTTTCAGTAGTATACTTAAATATTCATACACACACAATATACGTATATATTCGCGAAAATAATACGGTATTGAAGTATTTTATTTTGACGTTACGTATAATGTTAATTAGTTTAATATTATATTTTCGCGTTAAAACAATATATGTCCCGAACGATTTTGAATATTCCATCTGCTATTGTCGTTAACGTTTTGGCGAAATATTCGACGAGTTTCGGCGATACATTGGGTCCCGTTCCGCCGGTACAATATTAAAAATACACGGCGACCGACCCACGTTTAAGTCGTATAAGCGTTTCGAAAAAGCGTCTGCATTTTAAACGTATAACTTTCTTATAATGACGGGAAAAGAACGAAAGTACGAACCACTCAGTTTTACGGCTCACGACGATAGTGCTCAAAAATACCATAACAATATATTTATACGGAACGTGTCGAATTTTCGGCTGTCGTTTTTAATAGAAAACGAAGAATCATAATAACGGGGGACGCGAGTGCGAGACAAATGTATTGTCGGTGGTGTGTAGTGAAAGGGAGGCGATTGTGCCTCCGCCGTGTGTTTGTTTTTCGAGTAACTAAGGGTAAACACCATTGGTCTCAGCGTTAAAAGCCTCGTAGTCGTCGTTGAGTTTTAAACGTTTTCCCGGGGCAACAAACGCGAGATATCGTTCGGTCTACTAATTTTTGTTCCGGAGCTTTTATTCCGCAATAGACGAGGAGCCGCGCCATTGAAAATGGCCTCTTCACCTCCTCACTATCGATTCCCTCACTCTCACCGCCATCCGTTCGCCGTCCCGAAAAATATTCCTTAAAAGGCGCAGGGACGGCGGCAAAGGGTTGGGAATAGTCGGCGAATAAATAACAGTAGCCGTTATTAGAAACAGTAAAGAAGGCGAGGCGAAATTCCGTTCGTATTCGACGGAAGAGGTTCCCGTTTTTATTATTTCCCATGCATTTAAATTATACTGTTTTCACCCAGATAACTACATTTTTCTCACACCCCGGGTTTTGCCTGTAATAATAAGCTCCTGTTGCTGCTTTTACTACCCCCTTACCTGTGTAAAAGCTTTTGTAGGGGTTAGACATAAACATTTTTGCTTACGGTCCGAAGGCAATAGTGTTCTCTGAACACTTTCTTTTACGTTCCGTTGTTATTTAAATCGAGTAAAAAAAATTTCAAATTCAACGAAAATTATATATGTTAATGGCGCGACGTATTTTCTTATTGAGTTCAATTGTAACGATATTCTTTCGCGTTTGAAAGCATTTTCTTTAAGACACTCTTTTTAAAAAACAAAACGACTTATCGACGTAATATATTAACGTTACGTATTTTGTTCGTACGTAATTTATTGATTTAAAAAAGCCATTATTGCTAATGAATCGATATTTTATTGGATGGAAAGAGAATAGGGAAGAGAGTGAGAGTAGAATTTCGTTAAATAATATCCGAAAAAGGTAGAAGTCAAATAGTCGGATGAAATATGGTGAACAATTGCGCGATTAACGGAAGCGCGACGTCTGTCTTCTTCTACCGCATTGATATTACTTCCGGACTGATCGGTTTTGCTAATTATACGATTATCGGCAGTATTCTGGTGAACGAAGCCAGTACTTCATCACATGCACGAAGTGAATCCGCGGACAAAGATTCGTCGACAATCATAACGATTTTCGTTTTGTGGCGTTTTCGCAGGAAAAGCGAATAGAGCGTACCAACCTTACCAGCACCGCGGTGACAGCAGTGACGGGGAATGTGACGAAGATACTGCCGAGTTTCAACCCAACCGTCATCAGCACAGTTTGCAGCATCAGTACCATCGTCACCGTAGGCCGAACCATACGTATCAGCAGCCCGGTGCCCTATTGAACACGGACACGAGTGGTACGTCCGGCAATTGTTCGGACGCAACACTTACGGATTCGGAGTTGGCGTTCACCAGAGACGCAACGCTACAGTTACACGACGGTAAGTCATTCAATCGAGTCTTTGTGATCGTTTCAAACAACTAATCAACGAATATGCGACTTTACGAACGATTTTCGTTGGACGTAATACGACTCAATATTAACGAAACGATTGAATATTGTTATCGTTATTTTTCGTAAAAAAATAAATCTATCCTACGTTCGTTCCGCGCTTGGTTGACGTGTATTTTCAAAACGTACTCGGCGTATGTGTAATTGTACGACATCGAGCGTTACCTTCTTGTTTATTTCATACGAATAACGGTCGTTTTTCAAAATTAGCAACCGCCGTCACCCCTATTGAGGGCCGGGCTTAGATTTATGTGCGTTTAAGAGTCGGTGACGAAAACAGCAAGCGGACGGAGGGTATCCCGTGGGATTTTTCGACGGCGAAAAGGACAAAAAAAATAAGGAACGCAGAGAAATCCGACCTCGGGAATATCCATACGGACTTGTTATCAAAACAAATTGCTCGATCCTAGTTGGCTGAACGATGTGATATTATTTGTTACAATTTATTCGCGGTTAATTTCCCACTTATTTGTCTGTCGCTTGCTTAGGGAAAGGCAATTAATATAAATGTCGTTGGGACGTGCGAGTACTTTCGTTTTGATTGGTCGTGTCGCGTAGTTTTCTTGTCGTCATAACTGGTACCTACGTTTTGTATTGTGTGTTTAACGCAAATTGAAATAAGTGGACGTAGTTTGATTTTGACCATCAATCAATGCCACGTATTATAATATATATATATATATATATATACATATATACCCGCGTGTATGTGCGCTGTTCATTAGGTAAATTATAATTATTCTACGGGGCTTTTAGAACGTTTGCGTAAGGCCATCAATGGAAAATATTCAATAACGCTTTTAACGTGATTAACGTTCAGACCGGGATGTTATAATAGCATAGTTCGCGATGAGGCATAAGGAAACGCATATTATTGTTAGCGGAGAAATCGACTACCCTTTTCTCGAACACCGGCCGAACATTGTGTTTGACCGGTGTCCATCAATTAGGGCAAATTGATGTTGGTCCGTCCGTCCTACCCACGCCACACCCGTACGTATTTTCGTTTTTGACCAATACGTCATAAATAAAAATATCCGACGGACGGCAACCAATGAGAAAATCGTACGGCGCGCGGATCAATTCAATTACGAGATAATATTTCAGCCGGTAAACTGCGTCCATGTGCAAACATTACGTGCGCGTGCGGTACGAATAAAACCCGAACAAATAATAATTCGCTTCGCTTAATTAAACTAATCGCGTAACTGACGGTCGCAAACGATGCAAACTTGTTTGGAGTTTTGTCACGAAATGCATTCAATACGTGCAGCGATTCGCCGGTAATTTCAAACATTAGAAATTGTTTAAAACGTTTGAATTATGCACAAAATTAAACGCGCGAGCACACACACCCAAATATATATATACGATTTATTTTCTTGACGACGTTTTAGAAATTAATTAAACGATGAAATACAACAAAGTCCTCGTACGTTTTTAAGCGCATAAATAATCGAACGCCTAAGTTATAGTCGAGTACGCGAATAAAACACAGTATTTGAACGTAAATTGTTTCATTAAAAAAATTTGATAAAATTATAATATTGAAGGACTTGAATGACAGTATAATTAGTGGCATTATAACGATAAATACGTACGTATTTGTTTTGTTTAATTATCTTTTAAATTGTATTTTATACAGTGTAGCAATGCTTTTCAGGTTGTATATATATATACGCGTGTGCGCTCGTTTTTCCTGAAATAATTCGATAACTTAAATTATTTTTAAATGGATATTAATGATCAACTTCTAAAGTTCACCGATAACAAATAGTCGCGTCCGTTCGGTCATATATTATAGCGTAATCTCTCGTAGTTTGTTATTCTCGAAGTAAAGTTTTCGTGTTATTTTTCTTGATAATTTCAACGCAAACAAAATAAAACCCAGTCCCGTACCCGTCGTTCTTGTAGTACAGTCAGCTTTATTAATATTATTAGGACGGGATGTTTTTCCGGATCGGCTCACATTCGTCCTGGGCACAATAATCGTAATACGATTTTATTGCGCTCGAATATTTCGTCTGGCGCTTCACAATAACTGTTGTGCGTTTTAAACCGAACGAGAAAATTACGACGACGTGAACAAAATACATACATACATACATACATATATATATATATATATATATATATATATATATTAGGTTGTATACAATTATTCCGAGATCGAATGGATGATCGAAAGGAATTTTAGCGGTAAACCTGGTCTACGTTAAAAGTTACTCCGTTGTTTGCACAATATTAATCATCTTTAGCTTTGCTCCAGATCTCTGTTTTCATTTTTCTCATACCCTTATTCCTTTCTAATATATATATATTTTTATATTGATAAGAAAAATGAAATAATTACTTTAAAGGGATAAATTATTTCTTTAAAATTTAAGAATCACAATTTTGTAAATAAATAAGAAATCGTATTAAAAAATACACGTTATTAACTAATCAATAATCAGTGAACTTTTGTAGTCGTTTCGATAAAATTATATTATGATAATTATACGCTCGGCGCTAAAGATATTTTATTGGTTAAATTATATACTTTAAAAAAAAATCGAGAATTAATTTATAATTTTAATAAAAAGTACGGCTTAATATCGTTTCATTTCAAAATATATATGGACTTTAATCGAATGAATTAACCATTGTAAAATAGTTGATAAAACGCAAATAATGGAGATACTCAATGTGTGATTTTATTGTTCAATATTACGAGTGGTGGTTCGATTTTTTTTAATAGTATAATTTCCGACGAAATTAATAGAAAATAACAATGACTGACAATATATTTCCGTAAATTACAAAATCGACGTTATATTTGTTTTATTAAAATTAAATATATACATACATACATATTTGTCCGTTTAGTCTTGAACGGATAATTTATAAACTGCAACGATATATTTTACGCGCGGCTGATAAAATTTGTCAAATGATATCTTTTTGACTCATACAGCCATGTTCTTAAGCACCGATAATTATGGTCAATTTTCGGTATTGAATAAAGATAGAACGGTAAATGTTTACTAATCCTTTAATAGCTCACGAACGGTTTTTTCCCGTTTAAGTGCATTTATGAATTGTTTATATCGGAAATGTTTGAGGGACGTTTATTTGGAATTATTTTCGTCGCCGCACAAATTGTTGAAAGTAGAGATCTTTGGATAAAATTGACGTAATAGCTTTTACGGCGCACTCATGTAGTACTTCGACGTTTTCGGCCGATAAGATGAACACTCGCGAAACGGAGAACGTATTTATAATAAATAGATAACCCACGGTAGTCGATGCCAATGGTCGAATAACCAAACGCGCGCTTTTACGAAAAAATAAGTAATAATCCGACGACGTTTTCAATTTTTCGACGCAGTTTTCTCATTCAGTTTAAACGTTCGTACCTTCTGGTTTTCAAGCCCATAACGTAGATAATCTAAAACGTTCGAGTCTGTTTATTATGTACTGGACACGCTGGGCGAATTAATGGGCGCTAACAGAATAATAAGGGGTACATGCGTTGTTTCCGAAATTCGTTTGTTATGTTTTCGAATGTAATCGATACATTTGCCGGGAGCCAAAATATTTAAATGTTAGGTGGAAAACAGTGGCCAAACGTGTATTCAATAATACGGTACGCTACATGCATGAAATATGTATAATGAGACGCGTGATAACGATATAAAATATGGTTATCGTTTGAGGGGGCAAAACTAGAATGAACAATAAATATTTTGTTCATTTCCGGTTTTGTCGGCCAGCCCAAAAACAACAATTTAGGGGATTTAACGGGCGTTTGTTTTACGATATGAAAAGTCATTCGTGTTTCACAAATTGTAATGGGCCGGTCAGCGGTAGACACGCGACCTAAAAGTGTTCCAGAAGCGTTCTCGCGGAATCGTTTCGTCCACGGGACTATCGCAGCGACACGTATAATCAATCTCTTTTGCGGTTACATCCACGAGGCTCTTTATGTTCGTCTACGCTGTTGTAAACGACGACGGGTAAAAGATTTTCCTAGCCGGTAGTGCGTATACAACGGAACGCTGTGGCCATTTTTCATAGGGAGACGCTGTTTACGGCATTCTCGCGCGCGCTCCAGTATACGTTATGGCGGAATCCAAAACATTTTATGCAATTTATACACATATACGTTCAAACGGGTGTGAATTTCTTATTGGCCGTTATGATATTGATTTTCCGTTCGTACTGTGTATTTTTGTAGACCAAAAGAGAAAAAACTTTCTGCCGAAAGAATAAAATTACGATTCGAAATAACCGAAAATTGGGGGTTTTCGAATTTATGTAAATAAAAAAAAAAAATACAAAAACGTTCGAACGGAATGGAAAATCGATTTGCGTTGGTTCTACGTAAATCTGATCTAGTAACGCGAATTTTTAATTTATTCGATAACGTATCGTTATATACGTGAACCTCTGTGCTTGAATATAAAATCGTCGACTCCGCTTAAAAAAAAATCCAATTTCAAAAATGGATCGCGCGCGACTGCGGACGAATGAACCGTCGAACCGTGAATATTTATTTGATTAGCCGGGCTCGATTATTATTCCCTCTTCATATGGGCTTTTACGTAGATTATTGCGTTATAGACTCGATCGGAGCGAGTGATGGAGGGGGTGGAGGGGGTGAGAATGTTGGTGGGCGTCTGTCACTTTGAGCTACGAGCTTATCTCCCGAGTTCAAAGCTCCGGAACTCTCTCGCCCTATCAATTTCACGGTGCGTCCCCTATTAATTGGACCGGCAGCCCGTCCATTATTGTGCGCGACCCCTTGCCTCGATTCTTTCAAAAAGATTCATTACTCCAAGATTTTATCGGCGAGATTAATACGCGGAGTTTATTTTATTTCACACGAGCCCGCACACATGCACACACACACACACACACACACACACACACACACACACACGCGTTCGTCTCGATGTTCGTTTCGGTCGAGGATTTCGTTGGACACGTTGCCACGGCGAAGTCGAATATTTTATTGAAACACCGCGTGTCCACGACGGCCATTGTTCAGGGTCATCTGGTCATCCGATATTGTCATCTCGTGCCCTCGATCCTATTGATTTTCGACCTTGGTCACTTTTCGTTTCAAACGAAAATACTCGTGCGCGTTTCAATACCCTACGAGGACTTGCCCGAGATGTTTTACAAATTGGCGAGCTTCGAATAATCGTTATAATCTCGCTACGAAAGTTTCGCATACGCGAAACTCGTTTCATTTTCGACAACTTTCGTTTTTCGGTATAGGTCACGTTCGTGGCTATGGATACCGTGGCGTCGTGCTGTCGTCAGGGGTTCGCACGTGTCAACTGAATGTTCCGACGGCGAAGTTTACCGGTTTCGCGTCGCGTTACCGCGCCGTATTTCGGGCGCAATCGCGGCGGTGCGTGACTGTCGTGATTGCGTGACGCGCGCGTTGAACATCATAATTCTCAGGAGTCACGATCTCGTCCGGTGGATTGTGGCATGGGGTTAGCGAAGGAATAACCATAGTCAGTCCGCCACTAATAAGGGTATCAGAAATTTAATTAGCGGTTTACCTAGGAAACGGGTGTTTTTTTCCTTTCGGTTTTTCGGCGTATGGTTCGCCGAGGTTTTTGTACGACGTATAGTTTATTTTTTACGTTCCAATAATTAGAGGTTCGCTGACTTTAATGACTTCATAAATCGATATTTTCGTTGTTTATTTTCGTTATGTTGACGAGGCGATTCGCTAATAACACTCTATCAATTTATAATATTCTCCCCAACTTGCTCATGCAGACGTTTTGATTTTCGTGGTATTCGAAACCGTTCTAGCCGCATAATAATTTATCCCCTTCCGTTTGCAAGGGGGATACTTTTTTTTATGAATTATTTGGATTTGTATCACATGAGTGAATGGTCTGGGGCCTGTCATTTTGGACCAGAGGGGATATAATAACGCCCAAACCATCGACGTTCTATACACCGAATCATTCATAAAAACGAGCTTAACTGTATACCATAACCGATATTGGGGTCTATATTTTAAACTTTTATATTGCGTTGCTGCTCCTGTACGTTTTCCTTGAGTAGTGGTACTAAAAAGAGTAAAAAAAAAATTGACTCGCCATCAGTTTAATGTACTTGAATACCTAAAACCATAGATTTTTAGTGTATGGTAAGAATAATAAAAATAAAATGGTTACTTTTTTAGTGATTTACTTTGTAGACGAGAGATAAAGATAGTAACTAAATATAGCTTTCGTTTATATATTTCTGACGCGTATCGTAAATAGTAAAACTTTATGTTACACCGTTCCATTTATGTTTAAAACACTTGCTTATTTATTATGTCATTACTGCTTCTCTCTTGCTCAAAAATATTCGTAAAATTACACGATATCCGTCGTCATTATAGAATATTTAACAATTTATTTGTATGTAAAAGAAGTCGTTTTTTGTTTGCCCGAATTGAAATAGAAATGATCGTGGCATTTTTTTTTTTAAAAGAACAGTTTATAGAATAAATATAATATAAATAAAATATAGTTCTTAGAACTTTTTATTAAATCGTATACGGGACGTATATACGCCAAATTTCTATCAACGTCCTTATACATATATCGTCTTAGAACTAATAGTAATTTTTGTTTCGGTAAATTATTCGTTAAAAAAAATAATATTAAATAACGAATTATAAAACATTATAGCGTTTCGATAAAATTGTGAACGACAAATATTGTAAATGTTCACAATTTTTATGTAACGTATAAAGTAAAACAATAGGTTTTGAGAGCCGACAAATTTTTATAC
Source organism: Geopemphigus sp. TES_GeoC_2020 (assembly GCA_025469175.1). Taxonomy (NCBI): domain Eukaryota; kingdom Metazoa; phylum Arthropoda; class Insecta; order Hemiptera; family Aphididae; genus Geopemphigus; species Geopemphigus sp. TES_GeoC_2020. Next base: position 32,073 of record JAIPRN010002280.1, read on the forward strand.
ATTTTACCCGTGGGATTGATTTGATAAAGGCGTTTGGTATGTATTCTAAGCTACGAAAGTTGTAGTTTTTCCCTCTCTTTTAACTATTTCAGTTGAATTCTTACGAATGAAAGTGATAACTTAGGCAATACAATATATGCGTTTATATTTAAACCTAGGGACTGCCAACCCGTAGGGTCCCTAATTAAACGCTCCGGCTCATTAATTTGGTCACTAAACCTTATTGGCCTCTTGCTAACAGAGGGTGCAGAAACAATGAGAGAGAAAGAGAGAGAGGAAGAGACAGAGAGAGAGAGAGAGAGAGAGAGAGAAAGTGTGAAAAACGAGTGAGAGTGTAAGTGTGTGT
>JAIPRN010002281.1:0-32414 GCA_025469175.1 Geopemphigus sp. TES_GeoC_2020
GGCGCTACGGTTTTTATACGAAAAAATGACGACGGGAAAAATCACGAAAAAAAAAAAAAAAAAAACGACGCCGTCGTCGATCGCGATTTACGTAATTGTCGTCTAGCGCGTTTTAATCCGTCGTAGTGCGCGCGCGCGCGTAGGTGACCGGCTTTATAATATATATTACCTACCTAACCCGGAAGGTTTAACCGCGTTTGTGTAATGGCATAGTCGCACACGGTAGACATTGTTTCACTATTCTCTACGTACGGCTTCGTCGTATTATTAATATACTCGTGCGTGAATATAATACACGCGCACACACGCGCACAAATTGTATACGAACCATCGACGCGTACGTCACGTCAAACGGTCTGTTAAATTTAAACTGTTGGTTAAAAAACACACACACACACACACACACACACACAGCCATACACTTAAAACGCGAGTACGCCGTTTAGACGTTCGCCCATATATTCGTCCGATTTTTTTGTCGCCGTCACGGAACGAGTCTGAACGGAATACATTATAATATTAAAAATATATTTCGAAAAATATCCGAGTGTCGGTTTTCGTATATATGTATATTATATTTATGGAAATTATCGTCGGTTTTTTCTCCGTCGTTTACACTCTGAAGCGCATTGGTCGCTTTCTGCGTCGGTCTCACGGACCGCAGCGTGCACGATATAATATAATATATTATATAATAATATTTTAACGCGCGCGCGCGCGCGCACGCGATTCTATTACAGCGTTATCGAATTTCGCGAACAGTAGCAGCCGCCGGAGCCCGTCCGGGCATCGAAACTGACATTTCGGTCTCGAGACTGGAAGTACTACACGTGTTCACGTGTAACACGGTCTAGGTTCGCTTTTGTATAAAACGTAATTTATTTTATAAATCGGTCGCGTTATGCGCTCGCTCCGCTCTCCCGGTCAACACCGACACGTTATTCCGAGACCACCGTGGGCGGGGGACAGTGGCGGCCAAACGTACCATCCCCGAAATATATTATTAATAAAGGTACACTTAGCGGCGCGGGCACGCGTCGAATTGTCGATTCATTTTTTTTTTTTAAAACGCGGTAATTACGATCGCGGGTACCTTCGTGGAACGTCCGAACGAACAAATAACGACGAAATAGCGAATTAAATTGTCGTTAAATCGGACACGGCTTGGTCGACGAATAATTATATTTATACTATTTGTACGCGACACACACACACACATTATATACAAACGTAAGTACGCGTCCATGGATCGGTTTATACGAATGTAAAATTATTTAAAAACGTTATCCGGTAACGACAACCCGTACGTTCTGTATTATGCGCGAACTCGTTGACGACGCGTAGTTTACTAACCCGACGTGAATTTGTTGTAACTCCACGGTTTTTGTTCGTTATTCGCAGGAACACTGAGACCTCCCGGATTGATTGGCGGTAGCAAGCCGAAAGTCGCCACGCCAGCGGTCGTATCGAAAATTGAGTTTTACAAACGGGAAAATCCGACGATTTTCGCGTGGGAAATCCGCGAAAAGCTCATATCCGAAGGTAAAATAGTCGACGCGACGCACGTCAAATATATATATATATATATTAAAACGGTACCGATTTTGGGGGCAATCGTCCGAGTTGCGTACGGGTATATTAATATTACTGGTTGAAAGAAAACACTAATAAAACGCGAAATTACCAACAAAATTATCGTCCCTCCAAGTTCGCGATAATTTTGTAGTTATATTATACGTACGAATTATTTACGGACATTATTCGACGACATTTTTTATAGTACGGTTTGTGATATACTCGATATTATCGTCTCGGATAATTACTTACGATTAGCGCGAATTTTTAGGAGAACGTATAATGTACTAGTATGTACGTAAACGTAAACGATAAAACGGAACTGGAGCTGAACGAACGATCGCGTACACGCTGCGCAATATCCTCGGAGTTAGTAGATACATTATATTATATTATCAATCGTCCGATTTAATTATGTCTCACAACGTTCGACCACCGTAGTCGTTGATTTTTTCTAATCGTCAATATCGGCGAACGCGTTGTACGGCGATCTACTAGCCGTCGACTTTCGGGCGGGATCACGTGAAACGGACTACAATACGGGAAACGAGGTAATACGGGCTTTCTTATTCGTAATACGTCAAACGCTTATATATGTATATACGACAATTTGAACGATTCGTTTTATACAATTACGCCTCAAAACCCGAACAAGTACAAAGACAGCGCCAAGCACGAGCCCGTAAACGAACCGTCCTATTGTTAAAACGATCCAAACCGGTCGCGCTAATCACTCGCTTAATTTGAACCTCTTGTTGACGATTTCGAAACTTTTAAATAATAATAATAATCGTACCGCCGACCCGGTTTTTTAGGCGTCGTAATAACTCCGCAGCAACCTCGGATATTTCGAAAATGAAAACGATACGGCCGTATTAATTCCTAATTATTCCACGTTCTATTAATAATTACGCGTTACAAGGTTCACGAACTCGATTTCTACGTGCGTGTGATAATAATATTTTAAAGGAACGGTATATATATATTTGTACGAAAACGACGTAATCGAAAAACGTAATTTTCAATATCGATATTACGATCGTTAGCAAATAGTTGTCGACCTAGATATAGAAAAATGAATCCGCCGAAATTCCAGTGGCTTCTCGAATCAAAACGAATTTGCGGACGTATCGACGAGACAACTTTTGAACTTTTGAAGCTCTACTCGAGAGTAGCTAACGCTTATTTCGGATAAAAGTATTTTAAGTAATCGGCGTACACTATTGTAAACAAACGAAATAATCAGAACTGATCTCCGCGTCGTTTATTTTTTTTTTATCGAATCTTTACCTCGACCACTGTTAACACAATTAGCGGCTTTCGGGTACGGACACAGGTACGCGTACATTGTTGTTATTATTATTATTATTTTTACCCGTGGGCATAATATCTATACACGAGTACTTATATGCGTGATTCATTGAGTCGACGTTTACCCACCTGACACGTTCGTATTCACACACCGATACACACATACACACATACACAACACACACACACGCACGCACGCACGCACGCACGTACAACGTCGTTTCGTAACGAATCATTGAAACACATTATCGTTTTTAAAGACGACATCACACAGACGCAGGTTCGTAATTAAATTGGTCATGGGGACATCGATATGTTTGAATGTGTTGTGTAATGTGTATTCCGTTGAGAATTGTATACTTCTCCGACGGTATATAATTCGACGTGGGCTTGAAGACGCATTTCTATACGACTTTTTCATTGTGTATGTCTGTGTGTGTGTGTGTGTGTATATATATAATATTTTTTTACAAATCGTGTGTACACCTTAATATAAGAGGTACTCGGCAATGGGTACGTTGTGTGTGTGTATGTGTGTGTCATTTATACACGGAATACTTGTGTTCAACATTTATATTGTATTATTATTGTTATTATTATAACTGTCTATTATTATTAGTATTATATATATATATAGTGTCGTCATCATTATCGTCAGCAGTCGTCAAATCAATCGGCGACGACAACGATAAATGCGGTGTTATATATATATGTAACAACGGGTAACGAATTTATCTTTTCCATTTTACCAATTATACACGACCGCCCGATATAAAAGGATTATATTATAAATTTTTTTCCGTGTGAACCGAATAGAATGGAAATTATTATATTGTGCCGTGCCGTGCGTCAGTCACGTCAACTACACCACGCAGTCGCCGCTACGTTTCACTATATTATATTGAATGGAACTCAAAATTGTCGAAATCCTCTCGTCTCTCTCACTCTCTCTCTCTCTCTCTCTCTCTCTCTCTCTCTCTCTTTCTCGGGCTTGTTCTGACCGTTTCTCGAGTGACTAGATCCGATTACCAAAAATTAATAGTATACCCGTACATAATACGTACGACTATACATAGGAATCGCAATTTTCGTGATAAAAAGTATAAAAAAACATATTTTTTCAATCCCGGTGAAATTAATATATATTTCCGTTTTAATTTCTGTTCAACTAATTGAAACCGTCTTTTATTTACCATATTGACCGTTAACTACCACGAGTCGTATAATTAACTTGTTACCGTTGTTTCGTTCATTAACCCGTCCATCTTTGGCAATAATCACTGACGAATATTATTATTATCAGGCACCGTATTACTGTTACGTGTATTTATGATCCGACCGAAATCGTTTATAATAATATATATATATATATATATATATATACACGTGGCGATCGTGTGTGGGCTCGACACGGTGGCACATATGTCAACCCAAACAATAGCCGTATTTATAAGTATACAGCGCACACGTACTTACACCTGCAACAAAAATGAGCCTGACGTAGGTATAAATATATATATGACGTGTAGAAGGGCACATTTACGGACACAGGTTGTTTTATGATCCGAATAGGTACGTTGCACGACCGTCTGTAGTATTCTAAACGTTCGAGTGTTGTTTTTTTTTGGGGGGGGGAGAGAGGTATCCATTTGATGAGACGAACGTATACTCGCAGTTAACCGTATACAGACGGACTTTAGAATATTAAGTTTAAAAATACAACGCGCGTTACGCGCTATAATGTACGGTGAAACGTATTCCGGACGATCGATAAAACCCACCGGATTTTTTCTTTTAACTCGCTACCTAATAGGCGTTTTTCGCGTACGAATAACGGATAAGAATGACATCGAGAAGTTTCCGCGGACCGTGTAAACAAATTGCCTCGACGTTACAAATTGCGCTCGCCGTCGTTGTCGCTCGACGAGAATTGCGGTTATTCGTCGTACGGTACCGTGCAGCGCTCTCTGTTTAAAATACTATCGAGGAAAATCGTCGTGAAAGACTCGAGCGAAAATTGTTTTTGTAACTTACATGCCAAAAGTACGACAATTCGATATGGTTTCCAAGGGCGTATTCGAAATTCGTTTAAACCGCGACGACTGTGGCCGATTCCGAAACAAGAAAAAGGCCATTTTTCGAGAAGAAAATAATACGAAAAAGGGGAAATCGTAATTTTCGATTCGTCGGCGTGTTGGTACGTGTTGTATGTATATACAGAGTGTTCAAAAAAAATAGATACTCAATACAATCGAAGAAAGTGTTCCGCAACATACAAAGAGGATCGCGGCCAGCTTGGGGGAAAACGATGGTCACTTTGAGCATATGTTGTAATTTTTTTTTTCAATATTTTTTCATATTTTATGACCGCGATTTTCATGTATAATATAACCTTTTAGAAACGTGGTATCTATTTTGTTTTTTGAACACCCTGTATATTAAGTGGGATCGTTTGTCGACAGGCGTGTGCACGAACGGTACGGCACCGTCGGTGAGCAGCATCAACCGAATATTGCGGAACAGGGCGGCGGAAAGGGCGGCCGCCGAGTTCGCCCGCGCCGCCGGATACGGTCTGTACCAAGTGTCGCATCCGTACGCCTCGTTCCCGTGGCCGCCGCATCCGCACGGCTTATGGCCGAACGTGTCCACCGACGGTAATCAGGCCAACGTCTCGTCGTCCGCAGCCGCCGCCGCCGCCGCCACCGCCGCCGCCGCCGCAGCCGCAGCCGCCGCCGGTCTCTCGCGTTCCGGGCCGGCGAACAAAAATTCGCCGTTGCACATGATCAACGCTCATCATCAACCTTGTGGCGTCGTGTCGTCCAGGGATTTGATGCCCAGACTCCTATGCGGTAAGTGTATATAGAAGACGGGTCCACGACGTTCGATTATTTCGTCGACCGCGCGCGACGGAACGTACACGTTCTTGTACGGGAACGTCCCGAACAAAGTGTCGCGGGCGTGGTGTTCCGGTTATACGGGTCGGAAATATACGTCTTCCGATTTCGGGAAAAAACCAGTCGAGGAAATATCGTCTGTTTCCCGGCGCTACGTCTGTTCTCGCCTTATCACGAACTTTACGCCCGACCGTAGAAAAGTACACCGCAAATAGGCGAATAACGAACGGTTACTTTGTTCGAATACGTTTCTGTACGACGAAAGAAAAATTACGAAAAACGAATTCCGTTGACCGTACGCGCGTACGTTGTTTTCTTTGGCGTATTTTTCTTACGCTATTCGTTTATTTGACGAAACGCCGCTTGTTTTCGCGGCACGCTGTGTGACGGCCGTTTCCGTTCAGTGATGGCGACTTATCTATCGGTGTTTATCGGCATCGTTTTGAACACAAACCGTCGTTCATAATATATACTTAAATATAGGTGTGATATAAGAATATATATACGTGTGTGTGTGTGCGCGCGCGGGCGCCTATAAATAATATAATATTACGATATTCCGTCTAAACGCGTATAATTATTTAGTAAAAATAAATCTCGGTCGTTTCGAATTTCTATTTAAAAGTTTCGCATCACGTGTCGATATAGCCAGGAAACGAGCAATTATTGTAGTTATATAGAACCGCTCGCATCCAATTAAGGTCCGGAAGTTAATGCCGCGCCGTATAAGATAATGACAATGTATTTAAATATATATATATATTTATTTATAGACGATTTATGGATGTAGAACAAAAATAAGTAAATATATAAATATAGGTATTGGTACGAAGTTGTTTGGTGGAAAATAAAAATTACGACCGCTATAATAACAGCAAATAATATACGCGTTAAAAAAAATCCATTCGACCATAGTAGAAAACGTGCGAAACATAATACGTAGTTCCTATTTATTATACGAATTAAATTTGTAGTCAATTCCGCTATTTGATAATTTTTTTACGTAAAAACACGGCCAAACGTATACTCTCTAAAACACGTGTACGAAATTTGAAAAATCTTAAACGAATATTTTTTATATTCTTTCGGCTTACGAATATATCGAACAATATGTCGCTTTTACGCAATTCTTCCTAGGGGATTATTCGTGTAAAACATCGCCTAAAATAGCGCGCAATATGACGACGCTATAGACGACTTTATTAGTACACGTCGACATTTTCCGGTTACCCGCGTAACGATTAATACGTATCAATAACGTCACCTATGTCCGACGTTATCCTGACGACGCGGATAATCGTCGATTTTCAATATCGTCGCGTAATAAGTACGCGTCACCACTAGCCAAGTCGAAAATCCACGCAATATTTCGTTCGATATATTATCGAATCGCGTAAACGGTCGTTTTCGAACGCCCACCAATCCGGCGTCCTTATATCGAAATTGTTCCCGGCGCGTAGAGATTTCCCGGACTTTGTCGAGAGGGAAAAAAACACGTACGTACGCACGGTAGCCGAGTTTCAATTTGTGTCGTAAATACGACGAAATCGTTTCTGTTCGAATTCCCATGAATAATAAAGTAAAAAAAAAAAAATACCAGATAATATATATATATTAGAATAACACACACGCACAAACCAACAATAACAACGACGACGATATTAATTAAATTCATGAACGGTCATGAAAGATTCGTCTTGAACGGTCTAACAGGCCATCTGGATTTTAAACCAGTTTTCTACTCGGCGTAATTCAACGTGTTTAATCGATTTCTTTGAATAAAATAAAAATCCTCGACCGATTATCGAGATTATACAAAAACCACGCGACTCCATAGTGAATATACACTACCCGCCGACATGAAATACGAACGGAAAACCGTAATTCCGTTAAAAACGAATTAGTCCGCGCGAAACGTATAATCGGTATACGCGTATTATTAAAACGTCCGCGAACCGAACACGCAAACTGGTTTCGAACGTGTTCAAAATCGTATTTAATTCACGGCGAGACAAACAACTCTGTGAATACGTACCGGAATATATATATTCTACTACGAAATTTAAATTTGTTTCCATTATATATTTATAAATCGTGTGACGGGGACGTGCGTTACGTGTTTAATAACGAATTACAGTCGGTCGGTCATTTTCGTGATATAATAGTTGTTTTCGTATTCGATACGTTCTACAAATTAAGCGCGATTCGATCCAAAGGAGAGATACGCGTTTTTTATTTCGAGACTTAACGTTTCCCGGTTGACGAGTTCCGTTTCAATCAACGCAATGTACCGCATTAGTCCAATGTACGTTTCCGCGATATTCCTTTGAAACAAAAAAACCTAATGTCCCGTAATTTCCATTCAAAACGCTTGGTTACCGCCGTTTGGAACCGAAATGTCGTAAGACGTTTCGTGTATACGTCGAATCCGTCTTTCCTTTCGAGTAAACATTCCGTTACGTCATTTAGTATAGGTCGTGAACGAAAGACGACCGAAACGTACACGGATTATCAGGTCGCGTTTGGCAATAAACGCGATAATTTTGCTGACGGGAAGTCGGCAGAACCGTTACGTCTTCGTTTTGAATCGAATTTTCGCGGATAATCCCGCGCGCCGGCCATACGCCCGTTGGCCCGGTGAACGCGAATATCTCGGTGATTTCGCGTGACGACGTTGTTTGCGATCACACCGTCGGAAAACGCTGAGCGCGGTTGTTGGGACTTGAACGGGGTAACTAAACCGCGGTGACACCGGTATCGGTAAATCGTCGGTACGTGTACAGACATAAAGTACTCGGTGGTTTTTTTGTTGTCGTTTTCACAAACTACGCGCCCGGCCTTCGACGGTATATTTATATAAGTATGGGTTGGCGCGTTCGAACGTACGCGTTAAAATTACACGTCGTACACACACACACACACACATATTTATACGTGGACGCGTCGAGTGCTGCGTGCTCGAGTGTACATAAATACGTATACGGTTTTATAATGTACATTAGACACGCATAGGCGTCGCGCAATTTCAATTATATGGAAGGAAAAGCACGCGGACACGACGCGTAACGCGTTTACGTAAGTTTCGGGCGTATCAGATACGAACGGCGGTGTTGTTGGCGAAATTATTCGCACCCGTTAGCGACGGTTTAGGGGATGTCGAGCGTTCGAAATTCGAACACGACGGCGATCATTGCCGACAGCGCGCACGGCGGCGCTTGATCCGTCCCCGGAGCCGTAGTGGAATTTCGGCGTTTCGAATTTCCGAAAAACCGCGCGGCGACCGTTTCGTCGTACCACTCGCGCGTTTACGCGCGTAACGAATACGAAAATGTATATTTGTAGGCGACGGACTTGGAGGGGCCAGCGGCGTGGACTGCAAAGACGACATGGACAGTGTGGGCAGTGGCAGCGGGTCGGAACAGCCAAAGTTCCGGCGCAACCGGACCACGTTCAGCCCGGACCAGCTCGACGAACTGGAAAGGGAATTCGACAAGAGTCACTACCCGTGCGTGAGCACCCGCGAAAGACTGGCCGCTAAGACTAGCTTGTCCGAGGCGAGAGTCCAGGTAAGCCGTTCGCGTGCGTATACGATAGTTTACTCGGTTGTACGTAAGAGTTCGGGGAATATTTGGAGTAAAGTTCGTCGTGTACGTCCCGGTAGGTCGTAAACTATATAATATAGATATTCTGTATATATATAAATATAATATAGAAATAATCTAGGATTGAAATCGATAAAAAAAACAAAACGATTTTTCCTTCGTGAACCAGCGAACGGGTACCGATTTTGTATTCGGTACGTCGAAATCCTCGAATACGTTTTATATAACCGAGAACTGTTCGTCAACCGTATTTACGCGTATGCCGTATACGCGCGCGTCCGAATCGAAATCGTATTTCACTCGCTTTCCCGAAAACGTACGCTTTATCGGTAAATAAACGGTTCGCGACCGCACGTTGGTCATTTTGCTGGCGTCGAAACGTAGGTACCCAACGTTGCGTTATTCGGGTCAGTATTTCGCGATATTAACTAATCGCATATAGACGCGACGACGGGATTAGTCGAATACTACTGCGCTGTCGGGGGACCCTCGGGAAACAGAACTCGTTACGGACGTTATTACACAAAACTAGAACCGACGTCTCGTTTTCCGAAAACGTACCGCCGTCGTTCGAACTGGCGCGAAAAACGTAATACATCCGACGATTAATAGTAACGCGATTTTCAGGTGTGGTTTTCGAACCGGAGAGCTAAGTGGCGGCGACATCAGCGCATGAACAAATCTCGTCGAACTGGTATGGCGGGCGGCGGATCCACTGCGGGTACGCCCACGCCACCTGTGCTGGTATCGCCGATCGCGGGCGGACCGGACGGGGGCGGCGGTGGCGGTGGCGGTGGTGGTGGTGGCGGTGGTGGTGGTGGTGGTCCGCCTTGCCCGGCCGTGGTCGCCAGGTGTCTGGGGGGCGGCGAGAACAGCGCGTTCCGTTCGCTGATGCCGCAACAACAACATCATCATCATCATCATCACCACGACCGCGGTCATAACCAACAACAACAAATCGACCAGCAGCGGAAAAGTTACGCGGTTTCGGAATCGTCCGAAGAGATCAACGTGACGACGGACGACGAAGACGGCGGCGGCGGCGGTTGTCGCCTCGTTGGTGTAGACGAACCGATAACGGAAAACGGCGAAGGATCCAACTCGTCGTCGTACAACAACAACAACAATAACAACAACAACAACGACGACGACGACAACGACGGCGGCAACGGTAAACCGATCGTTTTGCAGACGTCGTTCTTGCAACACTATCACCAGCAGCAGCAGCAGCAGCGGAGCCAACACGATAACGTACTGTCCACGATAGCTTCGTGGCGGGAAGTGGCCGCTTTGACGGCCCTCCATCATCGGGCTCTTGAACAGGGCGCTGCCAAAGCCGCGGCCGCGGCGGCCGCAGCTGCGGTCGCGTCCGCGCAACCGTTACAGTTGACCAAGTACGACAAGGACAGAACGTAAAGCTGCCGAATAGTTTTGTTTCGTTCGTTTCGGTTTTTCGTTCTTTATTCCGTCGTTGTAGGTATTTATCGTTTTCAATTGTTCGAACGAAAACCGTTCACGAGGTGGTAGACAACAACGTTGTATATACAATATATATTACGTTTACAAATGTAAAATAGTCGCTCACAGTGTTCGTATTTATATATACATATTAGGCGCGTGTCGGGCACGAGAGACGACCGTTGACTGCCGCTGTTGTCACGGAGTGTGAAGAAAAAAGCGCTAAAAATTTCCGTTCGTTTCGATTTCGAAAATATACCGTAGACATTTTCGCGTCGGAAAAATTCCAAATTTGCCACGGCGCATTTCGCCTCGCGGAATGGTCGCTGATTTTTCGTGGTCTATCGCTACCTCTGTCCGACCTCCGCCTATCCTACAGATTCTTCTCGCCGATGGGCCCTCCGGCCGGGTGTATGTCATCCCGTTAACGACCGTCGTCCCGGACCGTCGCCGAAATTGGACGCCGTCGGCTGACGAGACACTGTCAACGCGTGGGAAATTATTGAAACCGACCAACGTGCTCTCGTCGTGATGGAATACATTAGTCGACCGTTCTTCAACATTTCCCCTCCGGACCGTTTGTCGCCATTTTTAAACCACCATGAGAATTATTCGACTTCGCCGTTATTCGCGACACCAAAGTTACGAGCTCGTACGGCGGACGCACTGGCGCGGTCGTCGCGGCGCTTGGTCGCGGAAAACATATTAGAGCCGTTAACGAATGGAAAAGATGTTTACCCGAACGTTTATAATGTCGGCTACGTAATATCGCCCAAGACGACGACTCGCGTTTCGATTACCTATATTTGTATATATGTATACAGAGCGATTAGCGTTGATTGATACGTTCGTAATAGTACGTGCTATATACTCGGTGATCGAAGGTGTTAAGTGCGGGGATGGCCGTAGGAAATGTATTATTCGTAATATTCGAGAGTGCGCCTACGGAAAGTCTATAGAGAACCGTGGCGGCCGCCGTCGTGTACGTATCTGTTATGGCTCGTCGTGCATGCTCTACATACATCGTAACGATACCGAACGATATTCGTTAATATTTGATTAACGGTTTTAGTTAAGTAAAACGCGAAAACGGAAAAGGTTAATTTCGAGTCTCTAACACGCAATTCGTGTAAGCTCAACGGCGGTATTAAGTTCCGTTGTCGAAACGCGACGAATTCGTCATAAATAGGATAGTAGTAAAACATAGTAATATATTATAATATACCTGTATTATCGTTGGGAACAAAGCGAAAATACCGATAAACGTTTCGTTCGTGTTTTCGACGTGTTTAACCTTTCCAGTTGTCTATTGGTGCCGTTATTATACGGGGATTTGTAAACGAATGTTTTCACTATCAAATCTGTCGTTAATCGAATTACGATGACGGGACGTTTACAAAGCGGCGAATATCGCGAACGCCAAGCGAGACGGCAGCGTGGATTTGACGACGAAATAACGAGAAGAGTTGGAGGGACGGAAAACGCTAGTGAATTGCGGGGACCATTTGTATAATAAATTACACGAATGAAAATAACACGGTTAGCGTATTTCGTCGTTATTGATTAATCACGACTAGTAAGGATCTCTATTATAACACGCGTGGTTCTTTCTTTTTTCGTACGCGTAAACGGTACACGGCAATTGCGATAATTACGACGCGACTTATATATATATATATATATATATATATATATTGTATATAGGTAATTTTTGTATGAACAAAATATTACGACTGAAGCTGATCGTTGTGATTGATGTGTGTGTGTGTGTGTGTGTGTGTGTGTGTGTGTGTGCTCGGTGAAAAATACGATACTCGATCAAAATTGCCTTTATGTAGTTTGAGTATTATTAGATATTATTATTGTAGCGCGGCCCGATTTATAATGTGAAAAGCGAGTGGAGGAAGCGAATATTTCGAAAATTGCAAACGTACAAAAGGCTTTGGGTACAAGAAACGTGGTCGATTATTATAATCAATAACGCGTATACGCCACCGTTCTATCCTAAGCCCGTCGTACTTAGTCGACAATATGGGTATAATGTAGATTATCGTCTTTTCTAGAATATTTTTGTTACTATAAGTATTGTTTCGTACACGTTAAATACATACAAATAAATACGCAGCGAACGTTTTTTTTTTCGTATATATGTAAGTACGTACGTATTATCTTAGTATATAAGTAGTAGTGTTAATAGTAGAAAATAGTATGTTGTTTTCGGTCGGTTTAGCGATCGGTACGAGTTTCCGATAGAATAATATTAAAAGCGACCAAAAAAAAAAATTGACGGAAAAACTACGCCATTGTACATAACACGTTGACCGCGACGTATGTTTAGAAAGTAAACGGAAAACGGATTTTCGAATAGTCGCGTCGAATTTCGGACGTAGTAATATCGATAACTAGCTCGCGTTTGTTTGTTTTTTTTTCGGTTTTCCGTAAAATAACGTCGTAAATGTATAGACATATACACGCGGTGCGTTGAAACGGAACCGTGCGTTCGCGTACCCGACGCGATTTTCGAAACGTTTAATGATATCGTACTCGTCGGAACGAATAAATAAATCGTCGTTCGCCGTACATCTGTACCGTACGAAACGATAACCGGTACTATAATTATAATATCGATAACCGTGGTCCGTTGCGCGGCACACAATCCTTTCCGGGGACGGTTCGTAGTGGGGAACTACTCGTGAGGGGCGGTAGTCGTCTTTATTCAATTTTCCGTCGAAAATTCTGAACCGACACGCGCGTTCTCTCGTTTCCGAAGTCTACACGTTTTCTACGCCCGTCGTTTATAAAGGGGGGGCAATGTGTTTACGAAATGCACACGACTGTTGTGTGTGTGTGTGTGTGTGTGTGTGTGTGTGTGCGCGCGCGCGCGCCCGCGTGTACAATATATATATATATTGTATATATTCGTATGAAAAATGTCGTTATAATCTGAATTGACGAGTTTTCGAAACGATGAACGAAAGTTGGATGGGAAGGGGCGGGTTGATTTCCATGGTCGTCGTGCCTTATGCGTTTCGTCGCGCTCCGTGTGTAACTTAATTTACGTAATTCAATGCCGCGCGATCAACACGTTTACGAGGAACAAAACTAACAATAACAAAACGATCGTTTATTACCGATACGTAAACGAAATAAAGCAAATAAAAGTTAGACGTGCGACGTATTATTGACTTACGTATATATATATATATTGAACAAATTATTTATTATCATTATTTCGGTTTCGTTCGCTTATATTTATTTATCGTCAACGGTGTTATTTTTTTTTTTAATATTTTATAACGACTTGTCTGTGATATAGCCTAATTATTAAAATTTTTAATTATTTTCCACATTTTTGTTTTATATATTACATATTGTATAACAACAATACGAACTACTGTATTAAATCGATATATATATATGTGTGTGTGTGTGTGTGTACACTTGTTAGCGTTACTATTAAGGCGTGTAAAATTGTATTTTATTAATTGCACAATAAACTATTTCGAACAATTCTGATTTATCGTAAACCGACGTGTTATAATTTCACTATGGTTACCGTACAGTTATCGTCTCGTACCGTTACTGAAATGAACGTATACATTGTCGAACGCGTTGTAAAACGTCGGTAAAACATGTATCGGCCGAGTAACGCGGAATTTCAATTATTAGCCTACGATATTTACACGGGCGGGTACATAACGAATGGGTAAATATATGTTTTTAATTCGTACGGTCTACCGTGTCGTATTTAACGTTCAACTACGACTTTGTACGACTCAAATCAAAACGGCCGTTGGTTACATAATCGCCGTTAATCTTACCGTAATTAACGAAACGCTATCCTGAGATCTTTCAAACGGGTTTCAGTCATCGGCGGGTTATGTAATACGGACAATTAGGGCTCCAGCCATCCCCGTAATTGTCCGCTCTCTGAAGGAAAAAAAACGCCCGTTCGTATTTGTAATTTAAATATAACGGGCTATTTGTCAGGGAAACGAGCACGATTGATTCTCTTCGATAACTCGTCGTACAGTTACCGAGACTAATTTTTTTATTCGACAAAAACGCGCGTAAGTGAATCCAAACGTTTTCGTGTCGTCGTCGGTTTCTAAATTACGGAAAATTAATTGCGCGTACGTTCGAACAGATTACCTACTTACTTTTGACGATATTTACCGAGTGTACAAACATTTACGTCTTTTTTTATCTCCTTCGTCTTCTCTTCCAACTACACGGAGGTTAGCCACTTTTACGTTACCTACGTTTTACACACACACACACACACACGCGCGTTTCTTACTTTTCCAGTGACTCCAATCGGAGCCGTCTTAAACGTTCTCATCTCCGGTACGCTAACCTAACGATATCGAAAAATAATGGTTACCGCCGCCGACGTCGATATCGCGTAAAAATAATAATTTATTAACGTTTCGGGCGAAAAATTCTTCGTCGTCTTTTCAGCGGAGGAACATGAGTAGCCCTCTAGCTTGTCGGCCAGGTGAACGAGATATATACGTATAATAACGAAATAGGGGCAGTTAACTCGCCGCCTATACAGTATTTTACGATTGATGTACGGCGAATGACTTGTCACAATACTATAATTGTACGTACCCGCGGCCGTACGAAACTGTGCCGAAACCGTAAATAGTTGTTCGGCCGTAAATATGGTTGGCCGCCGCGGGTTACCGCATCGTAGATAACTACCTCGATCGTTCTCACACCTTGCCATTAAACGGCCCGCGCCGCGCACGTCCCGCATATTATACAACGAAACTACCTGTTTTACCCACGAATTCGTGGCTAGTAGTCTCGTTTACACTTACCCTGATCGACCGTAAAAAGGTTCGCGTTCGGTTAATTGTGCGCCATTCGCTGTCGTCCGCCCCGGGGCACCACACAAATAATCGGTCGGAAACGGCGTATTGTTTGTCGCCGTTATCGGTTATTACGGATGTAAACGCGTTGTTTTATAATATACCTGAACGGACGTATGCGAAACCGGTGGCGTAATTACGGGCCGGTTGGGTGGAACATAAGGATTGGACCCCTGGCCTCTTATTTTAGCGAATATTTATTTGGTAAATAGCAATTTTAACGCTACGATAATTAAATATTCGTGAAACGATCAAAAGTCCTAATTAACGCGTGCTAGATCATAAGAACACCGGCTATTATAATAACCAACAGAGGTAAAAGATTAACGACTAAAACCGAAATAAACGCGAATAATATCTAATATTCTAATACGCAATAGAAATTGTAAAATCGCGACGAGTATTACGTATCAAGTAGTAAATGTGCAGTGCGTATGTTGTGCGAATTGGAACGCGTAATTCGTAAATTTGTAACGCGATTTTTTATTATTTTTTATTTAAAACGCGATAAGATTTATAAATCTGTCGAATATCGTTATATCTTTTAAAAAAAATTACGAAATTAAATAACTCGTCCGAAAGACGCGAAGAATTTAATTTAAATTTCGGACGAACTTGATCGATTTAAAACTCGACGAAATAAAAATAATGAAATCCGTTTCGATTCCAACTTGCCGCGGATTAATGTATTTACAGTCATTTTATTTTTCGGATATAAACTGTCTTTGAAGTAGTAGATTTTTTCACATTAGTTTGTTCGTTGTTACGAAAACTAATACAGTAACGAACTATTTATTAAATGAGTGTAATGAACGCTCGAATGGGTCGGATATTAAGTAAAATCTATAAAATAATATTAGCGATATTATCAAAACAGAAAACCCCAAAAAGATCGAATTTTGTCGTAGGAATTATAAATACGAAACGTTTTAAAAATCAGCGTTACGTCGAATCGTTTTTACTTAATAGTAATAATCGTTTAATTTATTATAACGGAATAATTGAAAATTGGAATGGCCCGAAAGGGAGTGTGTGTGTGTAGTATATATGTGTAGGGATCCCGTTCGATACAAATTATACTACGAATGTTTCAAACCCATTCTATCGGGATATCATACATTTCGTGATACGATTATATTTTATCGGAAGAGGTCATTTATAAGATGAATTCGATATATTTATATAAATAACGAACGACGAAGCACCAGATTTCGTAATTTTAACCGCGGGCGTTTTATATATATATATGTATAATCGATATCCAGTAACGAGGTTCTTTATATTATTATTGACGCGCTCGCGTTATAACTAATAACCTAGGTGTATGATTAACTAAAATAATAAAACCACTTGTGGACACATCCGGTACATATTTATAATTTACTCGTCGAATATGCCGTGTCTTCGGGATCACTTCCGTTTCATTTCGACAAACGCGATAACCGAATAACCAGTCACGACATTTGTAAACGTATACGTGTTAATACATATATATATATATAGGTACGTTCTAGTATTCGACACCTAATACTTAGGTATACCAGCAAAGTGGATAACAAATTGAACTACGGTGGACGTCCTTCGGCAGAAATGCACGCAGTTACGTCCGAACAAATTTTCAACCGTTATCGACACGGCCATCGTAAATTATTATTACGCTTACCATTGTTTCGGCACACTGAACATGTACCGTACGATCATTTTTATATCGATCAAAAATTCTCCGACACGCACGTGTGTAGCGCTTGTGTATAACGACGCAGGTACGATCATAATCGGAATACGTACGTATTATTGATTCGAATTAAATCGAAATTCGAACGTATCGGTTTTGTAAAAATGATCTAGCTATTTTGTTGTTATAATGGTATTTCGATCGGAATCCAAACGAGATTAATTAAACAAATTCGGTAATAAAATCATTTTTTATTTACTATCCGTAAATAAATAGATATATATATATATGTACGTATAGGTACTTGGTTCTTATATTAGAAACGCGGTAAGTAGTTTTTTAGCAAACACTATGCCTTTCACTCGGTCGTTTTGGGAGTAAGAAATAATTGAAATAATATCGTTAGTATATTTATTTTTAATAACGCGAAAGTAATTTAATTATTTTGTTTTCGGAAAAGTAGTCATTTCATGTTACGTACCCTTGCGTTGTTCACGTAACGAAAAATATATTTTACTTTTACGCATATATATATAGTACCGATTATAAATGTTTAAAAGCGACTTAAACTACCGAATATTAATGTTATTGAACGTATATAACATCGAGTTGGCCACGGAATACGTACACATAATTTACCTCGTTTTCAGCGTGGTTCAATATGAGAAGGTAATTTTTGTAAGTGACTTAGGTTCGATAATGAAACGTACAAACGCGTTATTCGTCGATTAAGCGCGAAATGAAACCCAATTGCCGTATGATCTTGCACGGTTATCGCATAGTTCAAACCGAAAGACGACATTTACAAACGATTCCGTCGCACGATACGTGTCCGTATTTGACAGTATTTATCGAAAGTCGAAACTCAAACGAGTACGCGTATAATTAATAAATCATATTCGCGACGTTTGAATGACAACCAAGAAAACTCGACCTATTGTTTAATTCGAATATAATACGGCGACACACGGACGGGACAACTTGTCGGAAACAATTGGGCCTTCGAGTATTCCAATATAAAATCGTGATTATATCGGGGGTATTACAATTATTAACAATCCTATGGTAATTAATCAATACCGTCAATTAATTGATTAAATCAATTATACTCGGCGTAGTGACTAAACAAATGATTCGTACGATAATGGATTTAGTGGATGATTAATCGACGGTTATCCGAACGAACCGGCCGGGAGCGAGACGGTCGCCAAGAATTCGTTTTCCCATAATTCGCGTCCTACGTTATTATTATTAGCGAGTGTTTTCGTCGGCGTGTGTCCAAAGCGTACACCACCACGTACACCGGGCTTAGTAATTCGTGTACGTCAACGAGGCTACCGGTTGTCTCCCCCAAACGCCCGAGGGTAACCGTTAATTATAATAGTTCACCGTTGTGTATGTGTATATACGTATGTGTAACGCGCTTGGTATGGAGGGGAGGGGCGGGTGCACCCGGATAACGGAGGAACGTATATTGTAAATTCTCAGCGCGCGTACCGGACACTAGTGTTTGGAGACTTGCGCGAACATAAAACTTTGACGAAAATTTAATAGTCCGCGACGCCCCCTCACGCGTTATTATAAATATATTAAATATATATATATATATATAAAACGTTCGGACGGCGCGTTGTTTTTTTTATAATTTGTTATTAATGAGCCGACGATTTTTAAATCATTATACGGTGCCTACATACACACACACACATATATATATATATTTATATACGAGCTCGCCATTATGTTACACACGGCGTTTGTCATAATTATATTATGGCAAGGTTGCAGAAGTCGTTCGTGTGTGGACTTGTCCGGCGTAATATACAAGTACAGTGTACGTGTGCGTCATGTATATAATAGACACGGTATATTATAATATTGCGTTTTATATAAATTAATTTTTTTTTTCTATTGAAAAGGTTCATCTAGCGTTGATTACGTACGGGTGTATAAAAATATATTCTGTAAATATTATATACACCGTACCATTATGACGGATAATCGTTATAATGTAGTCCGTGAGAAACGAAAATCGTTAAATTATTATATATACACACGGACGAACGCGCCGTATATTACGCGCGTATATATATATGTCCGTGATATGTGTAACACAGAAGGGACGAATAAAAAAAAAATAAAACGCGAACAAAAACACGAGATATTTATATATATTTTATACACACGTCGTAAAATCGTATTGATACTTTTTCCATTGAGTTTAAACGGGGCGCGTACAGCGTCGAATAACGCGTTTTTAATTATTTTATAGAAATTACGGTTTAACGATCTTAACCATATAAAATGTGTATGAATAGGTGTGTTGCGTTATATATAGGTACCAGCTCGTAGGCGCGCGTCCTTAAGAGAAGACAATGAAAAGATTTGGTCAACCTCGTGCCCTCCTAAACAAATTGTATTACTTTGTTTTTATATATATACTCGTGTGTATAGTATATAAAAAAAAATACGATTTTCAAAATGTGAACATTGCTAAACGAATAAAATACATTCCGTGATTATTATTTTCGTCCGAACGTATGTCGACAAATGTTGGTGATACTTTTCAATTTTTTTGTAATTTTTAAGTTGTTTTTAACGACGATTAAGGAAATTACCGAAAAAATCGATAACCGCGTCAAATACAATTATGGGATACAATACGTTAAGCCGGAAAATAATAACATATACCAGAATTTTACACAAAAAAACGTTCGTAATACGAAAAATGCCAAAAATTTAAAAAAAAAACGCTTCTTTATAAGAACGATAATTCTTCGTTTCACTCGGAATCTAAAATAATAACGAATCATCAACTCGTGCGCTCGTAATATACATTTTTATTTTTAATAACATGCAGACATCTATCATATACTATATGCTTCAGTTAATTGGTGACATTACGTTTTTTAATTGTACACTGACACGTAATTAATATTAAATAATAATTAAAACGATCGTATCGGTATAAAATATATGTATATATTCAAACTAACGTAATATAATATATATATACTAAATGTATAATAGTATATAATATTACCATGTAATACATATAGGTGCAACGATCAAATGCATCAGAGTATAATAATTGGTCAACGTATAATATTATAACCTTTCACGTTGTGATCTCGTGTATCACAAACGTGAGAAACAGGAGAAAAAATATTTTAATTAACGTGTGAATAATATATAAACGGAAGAACCCTGAGAGAATAGGTGGATTTTCTTTTAAGTTCTCGACCGTTTACCTTGTAAAATAATATTAATAATACCTAAACAAATTTTACCACCCTACGCGCGCACGTGTGTGTGTGTGTGTGTGTGTGTGTGTGTGTGTGTGTGTGCGTGTATCGTTTTTTTTTTTTAATCAATAGGTCAGCTAGAATATAAGCACTCTAATAAGTATAATGTACCCAGCCAATTAGGCCGACCTGAGTAGAACGTTCAACGTGTTTTTGCATCTTGAAATCGATTTCTTCCGCATGGCGGTGTACGGATTTTTTTCTCCGTGTACGTTACGAAAATAATACGCCAACGTGTACTAACTATTAACGCGCGATTAATGGTGTGTTCGGCGCGACGCGTAAAATGTTTTTACAACAAAGTCAACAACGCGTTAAAAAATAATAACAATAAGCCGTCGCGCGCGCGCGCGCGTGTAATGTCAATGAATAGCGTATTTTATACCTCGTCAATGTATCGATCCCACTCACGGCCTAGGGGATTTATATCTGCGACTATCGATCGGTTTTCGACAAAATCGACGTCGCGTTGGGTTCCATCCGACTATTGATTAATAATTTTTAAACGCACCGAAAAAACTACAAGTCACTAACCGATTACAATACGCCATGCGCGGGATGATAACGCGCTAACAAGCCATAGACGACAACGGATCGAAAAAAAAAACGTGTACACTTGTAATAGTCTCGTATTGTACGTACGATACACACTATACCTATATAACATATACATACCTAATGTATGTACATCGTATCGTGTACACACACAATAACACTTAATACGATAAAATATTGTATGGCCGTATTAATGAAAATTGTAATTACTTACGCGATCTACTCGTATATGGCGAGCGTGCCTAATTACGACCGCAATCGGTTTACTTTAACGTCGAATTTTAATCTTTTAATTTTAAATTTAAATATTTTTAATCCGAAACGAACTTGAGAATTTTTAACATTAGCTCGAACACTCTCTTAATTATTTTGCCTAACGTCGAGACCTGGCTAAATCGATTTTCCCAAAAAAAAAAAAAAACATTATTCGTCAGCCCCGTTAGTCAAATCCTCCCAACTGCTTTGAGATCAGAAAAACGTATGTCGTATTTATACAACGGTATTACGTTTTCTAAAGGGTGCGAAGAAAATTCGAGTACTTATACACGCGACACGGGCGGAATAATAATCGACACGAAAAATTCTATCTCACGAGAGCGCCGTGCGTACGGCGACCATTTACGTTTTCCGTAAACGTACGTATTTAAATATTTCGTAAACTCGTACGATGTATACGCTTGCGTATTTCCGTTCGCAACACGACCACGCATGTTTCTGCGGCAATTTGAATTGGTTAAACGACGTTTCGATCGTTCGAAATTCGAATTCGATTAAGCCCGAACAAGTTTACGAGGCCACTAGATTATTTTCGCGGAATCATAGGTTCCTCAGATCATAGTATACGAAACGCTCGATGGTTATAATATTCAAAAATAAACGTCGTGGCGAATAACCGTAATGACTAATTACTGAACTCTCCGTCAAATAGTATTGACAAAACAAAAATTATAATTGTACTTATTCTTTCAATGTCCACGTTTTACATACATAGGTAAGCGTGCGCATATATAATAGATCCGACTAGACTATATTTATACATACACTCGAGTATATGATTGGGTGCAGCTCCGATAGAAAAAAATAAACCCCCGAAAAATCAATTAATCAAACAACGAATCAGTCCCGCTGTTTTAACAATTGGAAATTAATCAAGCTCTCGTCCCTGTGAATGGGAAAAAAGTTGCAAATCACGGTACTACGGTTATAGTTATATTTATATATACGATAAGGTATTCTATACGACGTGGGAGGCGAACACCTTTACGCTCCTCGGACGTTACAACAGATTATCGACGTATAATATATATTGTACATTTTATATATATATATACAATATACACACGGTGGTGTTTTATTATTATTATATATTTTCTAATTGTCTCGAGTGCCTGTATAATAGATATGTGTAAACACGAGTCTTTCGGACAATCGCGATTATACAACGAAGCGCGACGACATTTGTTATTATTATTATTATTGTTATTTAACGCGTACGATAATAGCTACGTTATAATTTTTTTAACGTTTAATTTAGTTGGTTACTGTACGTCGATCGTTAAAAATGTATTTGACACCGTTAATAATATATTTTGTTATACAATACATACATATATATATATATATAATATCCGAGACGACGTACAGTTGTGGAATCGAAATGTGATTTGGGAGGCACTTATAAACCGCTACACACGTTAATCGCTTAAATATGTATATGGTAAAAATTTTCGCAACGTAGGTATTCATGACAAAAAACGTTAAATGACGACAACTCGTCGAACGATTGAAGTAAATCATTCCGTGTCGTGTACTGATCCCTACAATGGGACACTTTTATGATATCGGTTCGTTTTTCGTCGACTATTTGGGCATTGACGTTTCGGGGACTCTCTAAAGTGGTAAAAAAAATCACGTATGGCTATTATGATGAAATTGCTGAACTTTGTCCAATTTCTACACCGACTTTAATTAAAGGAGGGGTAAGGTATTAAAAAAAATTTTTTTAACTGTATACATATTATTTCAAAAATATTGTGTCAAAATTTCAAGTCGATTGAAGAAAATTGACGAAGTTATGAGTATTTTTATACCTGTCAACGCAAGTCCAAACGTGCTTATTACTGTATTTTATGTCAGTGTTGAGTATAAAATTTAGGGTAGCAGTAAATATTCTATCGAGCAGATGTGCACGCGCGTTCCTATTTTCGTATCATTTTAGCTCCGCTTTTATTAAGTTTTGTGTTAAACTATTACAAAAATGCCTAGAAAAATTAAAAGATCTGATAGACAATCAGCTGGTTCGAGATTATATCGACCTAAAAACATTGCGCCTCCGCAAAAACGTAAAAGCGAATGTGTTTCAACAAGTAGCGTGTCAGCTAAAAAAATAAAAGTGACCGTTGAAAATCAAGTGACGGAGGATTTTAAAAAACACTATAGGATAATTGATTTTTTATTAGTCTTTTCAACAATCGCTACGCTAGTGAAGTGTGTAAAATGTGATGGAAAAGTAAATTTTTATTCTGCTAAGAAAGAAGGCCTTGGACTAAAGAAGGCAGGATTCGTTGTAGATAGGAGTAAACAAGTGCTTTAGACATCATAGATGATAGCAACATCCTTTATGGACCTGGCGTTGATCATTCAGTGTAAGCTAAGCTGATAAAATTCGCTTATGAACGTTTCATACTAAATTTTTTAGTATTTAAAACTTTAAAACGTTTTCCACACAACTCATGTTTTTAAAGTCGGTGCCCCTCGTAACTTTAAAACTACAGTACCGATTCTTTTGACATTTTGAACATTATTTCTATATATAATTTACGAGGTAACGTTGGAGAGTTTTTTCAAATTTGTTAATAATTTTTATTTTACAATAACAAATTAACCGATTTTGTTTGCAAAAAATCGCGTTTTCCATTTAAAGTGTTTCAAAATAATATCAAAATTTTAATTTCGAAAAACTCTCCCAATGTTACCTGGTAAAAACTATTATCTAAGGAATGAACTTTGATTTCAGATGATCCAGCACCAAGTTATGAGAGGCATCGTAATTCTACTTTTTTCCGAGACACGTCCGAATAATTGCCGCCATTACCGTATTTTTTATTATTTCTTCGTGAAAATTTTATATAATATTCTTCGAATGTCATACTTTAATGTACCATTGGATTTAATAAGAATATTTTTACTGTGTTGTCAAAAAAATATAACTTTTTTTGTACGAATTAACCTTATACCCCCCTCTCTTAACAATAACGAAAGTTGCTAGTTTTCCAATCATAAATTACCGACATTGGTATTATATTCGTAAACATTTCCAACGTTATATTCACCAGCTAACAAACGCGAACCCGGTTAAAACATTATTCCGAATTCGGACGTTTAATTTGCCTCCTGTAACAAAAAAAAAAAAATACGTATATATATACGTACGAAAATTTACTTACGGTCAGGGGCGTATTTGGAAATTTTTTTTAGCGAGCTCTGTGAGACACCGATTAAAGGAGTTGTTGCGTTATCGCTTATTCCCAACCGATGATTAGACTTAAAAAACAGGAATTTCGGAAAAGGCTGGATACCTAAACCCTCGCTGTAAATAATACGTTTGAATATTAGAAACGTACGTAAATGGGACGCATAAAACGAGCCTGACTGTTTTACTCAAAACGCCATCGGCAGGATTCGCGCGATCACGTGAAATAAAACGCGTTCACTTATCGCCCATACCCCGCGGCGTTAGACGATTGGCTTCGATCCGACGGCCGGTCGAATATAACAATATCGCTATCATCGACGACAATGTAAACTGATAACGTTATTATTAAATTCGAAGGCCCGGGGTCGCCGAATTACAATGATCATCGCTCATAATCCGCGTATAGTATATAACGGTGGGCTGTTTGCGCGTTGAACATTCGTCATTTTCCCGGCCAGTCTGCCGCGATGGCAATCGATTTCGAAATATTATTGAAGCGACCGAATAAAGTTTATCACGACGGCGTAAGTAGCCCTCTGTCCAGCACGTAACACGGTGCTCGTAAACACATTACGTCTTCTCGCCTACTTACATTATCGTAACAACGTTCGCAGGATACAATTTCGGGCATTGTGATCATCGAGACCCCGACTGACGTCAAACACGAAGGCGTTTTTATGACTATAGAAGGCACGGTCGACTTACAAAT
Organism: Geopemphigus sp. TES_GeoC_2020; assembly: GCA_025469175.1. Lineage (NCBI taxonomy): Eukaryota > Metazoa > Arthropoda > Insecta > Hemiptera > Aphididae > Geopemphigus > Geopemphigus sp. TES_GeoC_2020. Next base: position 25,437 of record JAIPRN010002281.1, read on the forward strand.
TAGCAGTCAAAACGTGGGAGCGTTTGACGCGTTTTATAACACTATCAAGGTACGATTATTTTACCATGCGTTACTACGAATTAAACTTTACCTGTCTGACGAATCAACTGTCGTACTATTGTTACGATTTTATAGCCAATACAGTTGATGATGATCTCTATGGAAATAACGAATCCCGGTAAATTTACCAGCGGTGTTACAGAAATACCATTCGAAGCAACTGTCAAACCACTTTTTAACAAAGTACTCTACGAATCCTATCATGGCGTTTTTATTAATATCCAGTATCTTGTAAAAGCGGTGATTAAAAGGAATTTTTTGAATAAAGATATCTATAAAACGCTGGAATTTGTCATTGAAAATAAAGTAAATATAAATCAAATACGACATATTTTGATTAAATAATTATGTGGGATTGTTTGGGTTTGTTTTTATAGTCAGTTCTTGATCTCGTGCCCAAAGCCGACAAATTTGTTATAAATCAAAATACGTTAGCAAACATAAACGAAAAATTTAATGTACCCAAATTTCAAATTAGCGGTATTATTGAGTCTGTTGTATGCTCAATTACGCAGCCATTTCTAGGAGAAGTAAGTATTTTTGTTATTTACTTTCAAACATCTATAATAATAATTTTGAAATTCGTTAGTTGAAAATTGAACATACAGATATTCCAATTAAATCAATAGACGTACAATTAGTTCGTGTTGAAGTATGTAGTTGTACAGAAGGTTTTTCGAAAGATGGTAAAATTTTCTTTTTATTGATTAATAACAAACAAATTTAATATTATTGTTGTAACATTTTTCAGCTACTGAAATTCAAAATATACAAGTGGCTGAAGGAAATGTTTCGACAGGAATCTCAATACCAATTTATATGATCTTCCCAAGATTATTTTCATGCTGTACTACAAAAACTGCTTCTTTTAAAATTGGTAGGTTCGTGTTAAAATAAAAAAAACGACCTAATACATATTGCATTAGTGATAATTATTTATGTATTTGTAACAGATAAATGAGTTATTATTTAGTATCAAGTTAAAATTATAAATTTTAATTTCTTTTCATCTAATTATTTTAAACTGGAGAATCCTAAAGCATTTTTTATTTTATTGAACAAATAATTCAATAATCCCTATATAACCTTATTTAGTTAAAAGAAAAAGAACTAATTTACTAATCAATTTTCTTTTTTAATGTTACACAATATTTACATTATTGAATATATTATTTTTAATGTACGACAGTTAAAGAAATTATAACATGATTGGACTTAAGTAGTCTAAAAATGTATTCTTGTATGTTATTTGTTGTAATACCTTACACAAATAGAAGAGCCTTTAGTAATTTTGTTTTCAGAATCATAGCATTGACCACAATTTAAAATGTTATTTAAAAATTATTAAACGTTTATAATTGGATTACATAAAATAAAAATTATTTCGAATCTTCGTGATATATTATACATTTTTTGTTGTTAAGTTGTAGATTTTAGAGATATTGTAATTTCTTGGTTTTATTGTTTGTTTCAGAGTTTGAAATCAACGTTTCTGTTATATTTATAGATGATCATTTGGTAACAGAAAATTTTCCAATAACTCTGTTTAGATAAGTTCAAAAATTTGTTGTGTATATATATATATATTAATCGTTTATAATTGTTTTTTTTTTTTTTAAATAAATTTCTAATTTCTAATAGTTTGCAAGTGTTTCAACTTCTAGGCTATAATTGATAGTGTGGAATAAGTAATCAACATTGTAATATTACCATACCAAGAGCTTTTAGAATTTATAAAAATTACTGAGTTGATTTGTGAAAATTAATTCTTTAGACAAAATTATTTTGTTATTAACGGCTATAATTTATTAATTAAACCGATTATGGAGGTTTCTAGTTTTCAATTCAGTATATAGAAATTATATTACGTTGTTTAACAGGGTAAAAATTGGAATAATTTCCATGAAACGAAGAAGGCGGGGATTTTATTAATGCGTTGAAAATAGTTTTTAATCATCATTCGGTTTCTTACTAATGTGTCCAAAAGTGAAGTATATAAGCCATTTTTTCGAATAATTTTTATCGCTAAACAACAACGATATTGCACCCGTCCAGAAAAAAAAACAATAAACGCGTTTCAAAACATTGAACGGAATATATACGGGTAATAGATTTGTAATATTTTTCTAATATAAAAAAAAATGAGTTTTAATTGTACATACTACAACGAACTAGGTTTTGGGATGAAAAAACTGGCCAGAATATAACAAAACAAAACTTTATCTCGAATACCGCAAAACGTTGGCGATATTTGTTCAACTTAATTCAAAATAAATTTGAATTTGGGAAACGTACGATTGGTTTTTGTTCCGTCCGTATCATACATGAATCGAATTTAGGTTATACATGTACACGGTTTATGGTAAACTAACATTTCGACAATTCTAGGACGTTACAAAATCGACGTTCGCTGAACGAGCAAAACGAACGTCCTTTTTTTTATTCGTAGGTTATATTTACTGTTAAGAAAATCAAGGTGGATTCAACTAAATAACGGCGGCGTAATCTACCACAATTAACATTGGTTCTTGTCCGGTTGTTCGTTGGTCGATCACTATCGGTTTTCCGTTGAATTTAAAATTTTTATCGTAGTGGCTTTTATTTTGAAAATAATTATCCATACTCGGGAGCTCAAAAACGTATTGACATTGTTCAGTAACTATAAATCCGGCTGTACGACGGACCTAAACGAATGTTTGTACAATTTTGGTTTTTCCTTATTTATTAAATGATTTTTTGTACGGACATTTTTCGATTTGAAAAAAAAACGAATTGGCCATGACATTATAGTTCCGCGTCGATTATTTTACGAGTAAAATAATTCCACGATGTCGACCGAAATTACGGAAGATGCTTGCGTCGAGAAAGTGACGGCGAAATTAACAGCAACAGCAGCAGCAGCAGCAGCAGAAAAAAGTGTTCCGGTGAAAAAGCAAACCTTATTGTACGATATGAATGGCATTTTGATTACGACTAATCAGGATATTTGCGATTGTAACGAAGAATTATGCCCCGGTTGTTTCTACCCGTGCGAATATTGTAAATCCAATAAATGTGGACACGTTTGCCGCGTTAATCGGGAATGGCGGTATAGCGTATTTGAAATAAACGACGGAGCTGTTGAAGAAAAGGAGAATGTCGAAAATCAATAAAATACGTGGAAATAAAGCGTTTTCCTCGATGTTTTTTTTATAATGCCAAAAATGTTTACACGAAAAATAATAAATCTAATAGTTCTCTAATTGCGTAATAATTTATTAAGGTTTCAAAACTCATTATACAACAAATACAATATAGTAATTAATTAGGAACAGATACATACATAAATATAAAAATATGTATGCATGTAAAATCAAAATACGAAAACATGCGATTATATATTATTACAAATTTAATAATGATCAAAATAAAAATGAAAATATATCCAAAGTTCCATACATTTTAGATTACAGACACAGTGTAATGTCATTTGGTTTGTATTTACGAACAAAAAAAAGAATTCCGGACGTTAAAAAAAAAAAAACAATTGTCTTTAAAAATAATTAGGATTAATCGAAAACTATGGAATACATTATAATTGCCAATCCTTAAAATGAACGACAGTTTTTATAAGCGAGTATAATTAATTTGAAAAAACATTGTTCTAATAATTTCGTCTAACATCTTTTCGCATTAAAGATTAATGTTACATTATATTTACTACGGTTTACCGATTGCCTTCCTTCATACATATACAGCACAACAAAAGAAAATGATGCTGGTTGCCATCATTTTGTAACTCACAGTCGTTAAAATTGTTTATAATAAACCCAATAATTAATAACACTATTACATGTATTTTGATCAGAACATATTATATTCAAATTCAGTATAATATTTAATTAGAATAGTTGATTTATAAACTATTTAAATTATTAGATCATTGACAATGCATATAATTATAAAATGAATACATTTTTCCTAATCAATATAGGTCTATAATACACTATGTGTAATAATCATCTTAAAAACAAATTAAAATAAACGTTATAATTTTTCATTTTGTTTGAATATAACATAAAAAATTAACGCGTTACATTGATTCAACAAAGAGTTAATTATAGATAATTGTTTGCAAAAATATTCCGAAGCCACGATTTATGTTAATAGAAATTTTTTTTAATTACAACTTTGTGAATACATATATATATTTCTTTTAATTACGGTTAAACAAAAAAAATTGTACATATTCCCGTCTATTTAATATTATACTTAAGGAGCACTACTAAAATGGTTTTACACAATTGTAATAAAACAATGGACACTCTAATAATAAAAATTGTAAAAAAAAAAAAAAACACTTACGAACGTATATCACGGGGAAAAAAACATAATACAACTAAAACATACCCTGACAATTTACATTTACATTCATTAAATGTAATTCAATTTTGATAAATGTATCTGTAAATCATTATAATCAACACAATTGTTGTAAAATATATTTTCTCGTTTTATTAATTTGTATAATGTAAGAAGACTTGCTGCGCAATTCTACCATTAAAACAAATTAATTTAATATTTATGTTAAACAATAAAAAAAAAAATATAATGGTTGATTAGTGAAACTATACAAAGGTAAAAACAGAATAATCACAGAAAATCTTACATACTAGATTAAATATTTTTTGAAATCGGTGACACATGGAATAATTCAAACACTAACGAAAAAACAACTTCTACGCAAATCATTAACAACACGATTTATTAAAATTTTATATTACGTACTATTAATAATAACTATGTACATTTATCAAAAAAAAAAAATAAATCGAGGAATTCTTTGCACATTTGTACTATTATCATTATGAAAACATATTTCAAGAGGTAGGTCGATTATTAGGAGACAATAATTAATAATAATAATTATAATAATAATAACTCGCTTAAAAAAACACTATAGATATGAATTAGATAAATATTAACCTAATTTATATAATTTAATTATTCTAAACTAATTTTAAGTGGAGGTAGGTGATTTGTACTATAAGTCATCTTTAAAAATATTACTATATAATTTCTTAAGTGATCTTCACAATAACAAAATAAATCAACATCATATAACTGAACTGTCATTCTAAACATGGAATGTCAAAACTAACAAAATACTGAACCTTACAGATTGTCTGTACTTAATAATGTAGTGCAAAAAATTCCTCAAATAATATTATAATAAATGTATTTTTACTAATAAACTTTACTTAAGACACCAAATTGTACTTTGAGTTATGTACCATATACATGGTAATCATTTTGTTTCCATTATCACTAAAAAAATGAATAATTATATAATAAGATTAATAATAAAAATACGTTAAAAATAGCTATTTTATGCTAAATAAACACGAATAATTTAGTTTACTTTAACAGATGCGGCAAATTTATAATATAATTTCGAAAAAAACCACAATGAAATATATAGCCACGAGACACAATTTGATGTAAATATGTTGTTGAAAATTAGTTTGAATAATATATAGACATTAAGTGTAAATAAAACGTGTACCATAAAACGTACGTAGGCAAAACATACAATAAATTCTTAACGGTTTTAATAACAATGTAAATAATAAAACATCTTAACCTAATAAATTTATAACATGAATTAAAATTACTTGTACTATCGTTACATAAAAACTACACGAGGTGAAATTGAATAATTATATTATGATTGATGTCCCAGCCGATGTTCGCCTAATTTTTCATATTTTTATTAATATTATTGTTAATATATTTTTTTTTAATTTTCTTTCTTTTTTAATTTTTTTTGTCTAACATAAAATATTTACTTATTTTAAAACGTGTACAATTAAGCCAAAAACAAGTTTTTTAATTAAAATAGCAATGACAATTTAATCGAAGTACTGTATTTGTGTCATTGATTACACAAAAATATATATGTTTAAAACAATATTTTCTTTATTTAAAGATATTTGCGAACAACAATATTGAGTTCAATTATCAATATCAATTTTTATTTGGGTTTATCATTTAAGGTACAATTGTATAATACATAATTAATTTTACGTATGCATAATAACACAATAAAAACTTTCGATTATATTGTGACTAGTAAATGCAAACAATATGACTAGTGTTTAAAAAAAAAGAAAAAACATTAACGGTTTAAATTTTATAAATCAATGGTAAATTTTGTTATAAAGATATTTGAATAAAATCAGGTACAATGTATCTATATTATAACAATAATTATTATTATAATAATAATTATTATTACTATCTTTGTTATTCGTTTATTTTATACTTGAAATTTTTTAAACTATAAATGATAAATTGTGTGTATATATATTAATTAAAAATTCAATTTGTTTAAATATGTACGTAAACTCGTGAGTATACAATTTTGAATTCAAATGTACTCGAAATAAATTTTATGAAATCTAACATGTTTATAGTTCATTACCTAAGAATCTAGTTAATAACATAATTTTAAATGTTAGATGAGAAATATTTTAATAGCCACTACTAATCACTAGGTTTCATAATTTTGAATTATTAATTCAACGTTTAATTATGCCACATTAAAATGAATTAAATCCCTCTTCCCCCCAATTATAAAATACATATAGGTTTATTTTTAACTAGGGTTCGATTTTCTAAAATACTAGAGTAACAACAAAAACCAATTTTAAAGACTTATTTATGAATACAAATGCATCATTTAGAGCCATTTTAAAATTATTATTATTAATAAACAATAAGAGAGCTTAATAACTTAACAACATATTACTATAATTTACATAAGCAATCCGCAGAATCAACATTAACATTTTTAATATTATAAGTTATATTTGAATATATATATATATATATATATATATATATATATATATATATATAACGCATAAAAATCATTGA
>JAIPRN010002282.1:0-32414 GCA_025469175.1 Geopemphigus sp. TES_GeoC_2020
TGTCGCGGTAAAGAGGACCGGTTTCGAACGGTTCTCCCTGTTGGTGGCGGTGTGTACACGGAAGCGACGGAGCCGAACGGCGACTAAGTCAAATCGACGGTCGTCGTGGATCGCTCTGGGAACATAAATATATTCGCTCGGTCTTTTACTTATTGCCGTTTCGTTCGGACGAACTACGCGTGTGTAAACGGACGTCTCTCGCGCGATTCGGAAACGACGACCATTCGTTCCGAGTAATAAACGTTCGGTACCGAATCAACCCCACGTTTATGATATTTACGGTAAGGCGGTTTGTCGAGCGCCCGATTTCGGATCTTGTCTCGTGGCTGTATCCGATGTACGCGCGCGACCTATTGATGAATACGTCGTTCGAGTCAGCGAGGACCAGCCAAAGTCGGACGGTCGCGAACAATGCCGGGCTGCAGGGGGGAACTCCCTGCGCTAACGTAATCCGTCGTAATTTTTAATATAAACGTTTTTCTACGGGACGTAAAAAATTACCTTTCGCTAACGCGAAAACGACCGATAAATCAAATTAGCGACGCGAAAAAAAATCGGCGAGACTTCGCCCAAAACGTTATTAGATTACGAAAAAGGTCGGACGTTTTTTTTTTTTTTTCGTAAACTACGGCCGAAAACGATATTACACCGTCCGGCGGAAATATTATAACCGCGGACGAATAACCGGCGCACGTTCGCTATTATTAACCGACCCGACCGTGTCGACTAGTATTTTACTCAGAAGCGAACAATATCGTCATGACCATAATCTGTCCGCGGTTCGTCACCAGTGGTCGGTCATGAAAAAACGTTTCGACGAAAATGCCGAAAATGGTGTACGAAAAACGCGACTTCGGCACAACGGATCTAACCGTCCGCGCACCAATTCGTGCGTACGTTTCCCGTCCGGTTCCGTAATATTCAATCGTACGGAACCGATTTTCGTACGACGCCACGGGTCGAAACAAAACCGCGGCGTAACCGCCGGAATTGTAAAATCGTTTTATCGCCGAGCCCGTGTGCCGGTAACGTTCGTTGTTTACGACACGCTCGCGTCCCGGTACACATACATAGTACGATTGTTTTGAACTAAGTCGACGCGGCGACGGAACGAAGTTTCTCGTCACAGAAAATTACCGGAAACGCTGACCGAAAACTTGTCCGCGATCCACGTTGGCCGGTTAAAAGCGAGCGGGTTTTCGCTCCGTTGCCCCGTCTCGGTCCCCACCGTGTGCCTCGGGCGTTCGTCCAATTCGGTTCGTTTGTTTCAATAATATTTCGCCGATTTTACGGGAATATTCTATACACGTCGAAAACAAAATAGAACGTAAATATCACGAAAAAGATTACGAATTCTCGATAACATTCGGACATGACATTCCTATCAAAATCGATCGATTTTCGAATTATCGAATCGAAGGAAACAAATTTTCGTGTTCGCGCGCCACGTCGTTCCCTCCCTCCCTCGGTTATTTTGTTCGTACGAAAGAAATTTCGCGTAATTCGAAGCGGGCCCTTGGATCGGAAATGTCGTGCGCAACGTCGACGTGGCACAGCGTGAACGTTTTTTTTTTTGGCTTTGTGTACCATCCGGCGGAAACGTTATAGTTCCCAAAGACTCGACGTGGTGAACGGTTTATTTGTCGATAGGAACGCGTGCGTACATAATCAGTTAAGATCGTTCGACGGCAATTTGCGTTTTTGCGTGCCGAGATTCAGTCTAAGATGCAACGCGTGTAAACATATACGATCCATGTGGATCGAAAAAACGATCTTTTATTTTATTAAACGTTTTACAATTTTTTGTTCGCTCGACGAACGTATATATTATTATACTTTTAAGCTATAAGCGTGTTATTATTATTTTTTCGTTCGTATTTATTTAGCCTTAAGAACGGATCGTTTACCGTTCGACAAAAGTATAGTACGTCTAAATAGTAAACGAAAATTTGTGTTTCAAATATTTTTTTTCCAAACCAAATATTTTATGAATATAATTTTCGGCCGTGTTTCGGTTTATAAAACGGTCGAAAACTTCGTCAGATTTCCGACCGACGGCGGGCACCGTGAGTATAAGTGTAAAAGTCGACCCGCGTACAGGTGACCGCCGGCGTCGGTGCGAGTGGTTATTGTATTGCTGTATTGCTCGGGGACGAGCGAAAAGCGACCCGTGGCCGTGACCGTTGCACGACGCATGGGAGTAACGAACGGCGGCCAACGCGTTCGCCGCGTCGCAGTTTAACGAATTTGTTCGCAACTAAAACGACCAACGGCAACTTTATCGGCGATCGCGCGGCGTTTCGACGGAAATAAAAAAAAAAAAAACTCTCGCGTCTCGGTCCCGACGTAATCGGATTTCCGTCGATTTGTTTTGTTTTCGGTGTTCTATTCGTTCGAAATAAAAAGATTTTTCGCCACGGGTCGTCCGCGCTCCATTCCGATTTTCGCTTTGATAAAAAGATACGCGTTTAATATTACCGACGGTTTATTCGGTCCGTTAGTAGTGGCGTTGTCTTTTGAACGGTAATGAAGAAAAAAGAAAATTACCGCAATCCGGATAAGTCTCGCCTACGTATTCGTTATCGTCATTATTACCGGCGTCGAAATTTCAAAACTCCGACTCGACGTGAACTTCAACGGCTGATCGAAAAAGGATTATATTTTTGAACTCGTGTCAAAGATACGATCGAGAGACGCAATCGTCGTTTTCGAGACGTCGTCGTTCGAACGTAATCGAAACTGGGCGTACAATTTCCCGTATTATTATTATAATGGCAATAAATAACTTTTAACAGCCACGTTTGATTCGCAAACGTCCCGGCGGTGGCCGAATTTAACGAGATCGGTGAAATTTCGCAATTTTCCCGCGGCGACAACGACGACCGTATATGGTTTTCCTCGATATTCACCAGCCGTAGTCGCGCGGGTAGGTAACCTAACCAAAAAACGCGTCGAAATTCTCTAGACAAAACTAATTACGTTGTTCACGTCGGAAAAAGTATTTACCACGGGAACGGACGTTTTTCACTGTAGACATTGTTTAATTAAAAATAGTAACGAGAAAAAACGAAATCGTTTGAGTTTTTTTTTTTTAATATTCGCTGTTTATATTTAATTTTAATATTGTGTCGCAAAATAACCCTCCGTTGCGAAGCTTTCGATAAATAATGAATAAATAACACAATCTACGCCGTGTATATAACGGAGTTATTAGCAATTTGAATTTACTGGTACTGATCAAACGAAAATAAATTTATTTATTTAAAATTAGGTATTATAAAAACTGACGATCGACTGTAATCCTCATTCGCCCCTTTATTCTCAACCATGGAATTTTTTTTTAACGTCAAATTTGTTCTAAATAAAAAATCGATTTTTCACAATTGTAGACTCTCAAAAGCGCGCACCTTTTATGCGTGCGCGTGCGTGTGTGTGTAATTCCTAACGCATTAATTCGAAACGCCATGAAAACTATTCGCAGTCGTAGTAGTTTTAATAATATGGTAAACGAACTCGAGACGCGCGAAATTAATAATATAATACGTATTACGGGCGGGTTTGTAGCATTTACGTTCTTGAACCGACGAATCGTTTATGATATTTGAACATTTTGTCACGAACAATTACGTACGCGTGTTTGTGTTCGTTTGATAATTCGAAATGTAGGGTCCTTTGTCGTTTTCCTACTTTAGCGCGGCGCTTTTTATTTTATTAAGTTTTTCACGACGACGTTTTCCACTAGACTAGAAAATTGTTGTATCTAGTTCACCTCCGGCGTAAAAATATCAAAACGAAAATAAAAATATAAAACGCTCGGGCCGCGTATAATATTTCTTTTCGAGACAATAAAAACTCTCGCGACTCCGGTACGCTAGACGCGCACTGATATCCGTACGTCGTCGTCAGTAGTAAAAAAACGAAAAACGAAATCGCCGTACGTATAATTTTACGATTCCTATCCGGTTGCGCAATCTGCGGATTTTCTCGTCGCCGGTACGGCCGTTTTTAATTTTAAAAACGAACGAACGGAGGACGCGAATACCTCACTTTCCGGCTCGTCACGGACGCGTAATATTTCGCTCGTCGGATTGTGTATGGCCGTGTAGCGTTATCACGGAGAACGTTTGTTCGCGAAACGATTTTTTGGCGATTTATTATTCGGCCGAAATTTCGTTATCGTTTCGTTCGGAAATTTGACGGGACACGGCGAAACGAACCGGCCGAATAACGTAAAACAGCCGTGTTGTATATTTATATATGTATATATACCCGTATAGGTAAACAAATATTGCACGGAGCCCACCAGGGACGTTACTAATTTACGCGTACCCATTCGGACGTGTAAATATAATAGTAAATCCTCACGAGACGCCGGCACGTGTTTGCGTAAATACGCGCCCGGTCTCGTTTAAAACTATCGAATAATTATTTCGCGGCTATTCGTTTCGGAATCGTATCCGGCGTGTTCCACCGACAACAACGGTAGACGATTGGTACGCGCCGGTTGCCGACGAAAGCGTGCGCTCCCGACGGAGATGAACGTCGCCGTATTGTCCCGGCTTTATTAAATCAACGACGTTCGCAAAACAAACGAGAGAGCCGACACGGAATAAATACGTCCGGCGTTGGTCCGAATAGAGGACCGTTTTCGGACGTCACCGGGACACTCGCGCCCCCCGAATAATAATTCGCCGTTTCTCCGATATACGTGCACGGAACTCGTCGACGACGCGACCGTTGACACGAACCAACGCGGCCGTTCGGCGCCGGTGTCCGGGATTTCGGATACGCTTCCCGTACAATTCCGATCGTCAAACGATTCCGGCGACGTCGACGACCGCCCGAAAGCGGGACGACGCGCAGAGGGCGCGGAGAAAATAAAACACGCCACCACCCCGACTCGAACCGACGGTTTTATCGTTAACGGTCGCACGCTACTAAACACGGAATGCAAACGGTTAGACTAAACACCGGGAGGAGGCGCGCCGCCGTACGTCGATTGATTTACCGACTTAACGGGCGGGCCGGTCGCTCGCCGCGCCTTCGACGATATCCAAGAGCGCGACGATATAATACGGGCGTGTTGTACGAGACTATCCCCTATCGACGGCGGTCAGCCAAACAACTCGAACAAAACGTCTGTTGGCCGTCGTCTGAACGTCCAAGCGGAAAAATACTTCGGTATCCCGCCACCGCGTTTGTCCGAACGAGTAAGAAACGAAAATCGCTAACGTCCATTTAACTCGGTTTTTAGGACGAGAAGACGCACGTGCGTTCGGCAACGTGCACCGAACGGAATTCCACGAGCGTTTCGAAACGTACGCGCTAAATCCGTCCGGTTAACGCGCGCCGTCCGACAAAAAATGTAAACGCCGTCGCCGTTCCCGGGGATCTAAACGTCGTCGCGACATATTTTCCCTATCCGTTCGTTTATGCGTAGTACGACACCACCGTTGTACACCGTTGTTGTCGAAACGTGTTTTTTTTTTGTAGTCTAGGTCGGGCTCTTGACCCGGATAGTCACCGAAAAGTGATTGGCCGACGATTTTCATCGAAAACGGTTTTTTTACGTACTCGCGGCCGTAACACGATTTCGTAATCTGGCTCGGTGAACGCGTAAAGCCCTTTTGTCCGTTAATAACACGAACGACGTTAAACGCGTACAAATGGCCGCGCACGTGAATCGCCCTCCTCGTGTTCGCCGCGAATACGTAACGAACCGGACGAGGTAATATTATCGCTCGAATTTCTTATATTAATAAGCGACCGCGCGTTAAGTGTGAAAAGTAGTCGTCCAAGTTGTACGAGTTTCAACACCGTATCCGCGTACATATATATATATATTGTATCGAGTGTGTTTGCGCGCGTAAAGTTTCGAAATATAATATAACGTTAACGTAATAACGAACGGAATGACACGGACGTAAAACTACGCGTTACGAGAAAACTGGGCGGCGCAGTTCTCGGGGTCGCGTTGAAACGGACGCGCGATAAACCTTGGGTAGACTTTCTATACCCGAGACGACGGTTAATTCGTGCCACGACCACGAACGATCCGTTTTTCGAGCGTTCGACAGCGACGGCGCGATAGAGATTTTCAAAAATAGACGAACGTAAACGCCCCGTCGATTAGAAGAGTATAATACACACTGTGCGCGTGTTTGTCGATTGGCCGATACGACCGGCGGGGTTAATTACGATAGGAATCGTAACGGAATTCGGTTAATTCTACCGCGGCCGGTGTCCGTTTCTTCGAAAATCCCGATAAATCAAACCGTTTCCGTACAACAATGGTGGCCTGCGCGTAATAATTGGAAATATGAATAATAATAAACTCCCCCGCCCCGGGAAACTAATAACGAAAGTTATTAGTCGTTATTTATTTCGCGAATCGTCGTCGCCGTGCAAAAATAGTACGCCCGTTTTCTTTTTGTTCTTAATTCTATGGGCTCATTGTGTCGGTAGTTACCGTTTGTTTTTTAAAAACGCCGCGTAAGAAACTATTAATTACGCTTTATGTATTGTATCGCGTAACGAATATAGCGCGCGGGGTTTATAAAGCAACGAGTCGCCGAACTCGCCGTTTCGTCGTTATTCAAAAACGATACACTGAACGCGAATTAACGTTCGGAAGGTCCTATTGTCACGAACACGTTTACACGTAACGATAATAATAATAATAATAATAATAACGACGACGGCGAGATTAGTTTTTAATTCGCCGACGGAACAGATACGATAATCGGTTCGTTTCACTTACGATTACGGTATCGAAATACCGATTTATACATTTACCGCGTAATTAAATATTTGTGACGATTCGTCGGCGTGTGACGTTTTTTCGCCGTTCTTGTTGAAGCGTAGTGGCGCATTTTGAACAGTCGTCCGGTCAGGTGGCCAATGACTACGGTAAATTTCGTTCTGTGCTCTAAACCGCCGGTCGTCTTTTTTAAGAGCATAAATCTTTTAACGTCCCGTTTAAAAGTCTCTAGAGCCCCGTAAACATATCGCGACGATACTCGTTGTGTATTAAATACATCGAATAACGTTATGTATTTAACAAATTTTGAAAAGTTCCGTTTCTCGAAACGGGTGTTTTGTAGTTTCGTTTCATTTCGGATAAATAATAAGAAAAAAGAAATCCGTAGAAACGTTACATTTTTGTTTGGAAAAACTCGTACGCCGACGGTATATGTATTCAAAAAGAGTTTATTAAAAAAAAACTCGCAGCGAAAATATTCGGGCGGCTATTTTTAAAAAAAAACCGTAATTTCTATTTTTTTATAAATGTAAAAACGACGAACGTATATTATTGCAACGTAACTTGCAATTTTCGAATATTTGTTTTTTTATTACGCGTCGATTAATTGTACGTTGACGATTTACGATAAACTAAAATAAACGTCTAAGACACTCGGGAATTGTCGGCGGTAGCCTTGAAATTATCGTTCGAAATACTTACGTCTTTTGTTTTGACTTTTCCGCGGTGTCCTTTAAATGTTACGTATAATACGCGCGTAATTTCATCGAAACGAAAATTCCCGAGTGTTTTACACAATGTTTGCCGTCTGACGTTTTTTAACTTTTCGAAATGCGCTACGGTTGAAGCGGAACTAGTATTTGTAACAACGACGTTAAATTTAATTTAGGTTAATTTACGGGTATCGCGTATTGGCCATCGTTCGGGATAACGGTGATAATAATAATTCGTATTATTATAACGAATATGGACGTTAAATAATATAAAAAACACGTCGGGCGAACCGCGCGTAATTTTTTTCGAAATTTTATTTCCAGTTAACGGTCGTTAGAATCACCGACGGGACCTTTATACGATTTATAGCTAATTAACGGTTAGAAATATGAACGGACGGAGGAGATTCACCCGTAATCGATAACACGTGCTACCGAATTCCGGCGGCCGGGTTTCTTTCGCCCTCTGAAGCCCGAGTTTAGATTAAAACGGCACAGCCGCTCGCGCGCAGCGACCTTTTTCAATTATTCTATTATCTATATATATATATATATTCACGTTTGTTTTTTTTCCTCGTTCGGTTTTTGCACGTGCGCGCACGGTTATGTATGCCCGTCGCGGTGTGTATGTGTGGCTTTTGTTTACTTTTTTTTTTTTATATCCACTTTGCGGATTCGTGACCAAACAGACCATCGACATAAAGTACCGACGAACTTCGTTGTCGTCGTGCAGGCGAGCGCACCGTGCACAGACAATGAATACCGTCTATACACGTATATATAAATATACGGGCGTAAACGTATTAAGTCCGCGTTAAATATGGCGTAAATAAAGAAAAATAACGGGCGACCAACGGTTTCGGTTGTTCAACGAAAATCGAAATGGTCGACTAAAACCACTTTTAACGGGACAAAATGTTCGCGGAGTGGAGGACAGTGTACGTGTATGTATGTCGGACAAGTACGATTGTTTACGTCGGACGGGAATGAGAAACGAACCGAGTACCGAGTTGAACGATCCATCCGTCGTCGTCGTGGAACTAGACGAAAGTATTAGACGCTCGAGTTTACGACAACAATAAACCAATAGGCGTTACGGGACGCCGGCGTAGTGTACACACGGCCGTTGGGCATGTCACGGGAAAATCGTGACGCTCGTCGAAGAAGGTAAACTGGGGCCGCGAAAAAAAAACGCTATCGAACAAAAAAACATTATCGTCTATACGCGCGCGGCCGTTATTTACGATCCTTTTTTAAACGGAAGAACCGCCCGTCGTTACCGGGCGACGACGACGACGACGATGTACCCGACAGTTACGTATTTTGCGCCGTCGGTGCTGCGTATCCTATTCGGTGGAGTTTATAGGGGTGTGTGTGTGGGGGGGGATGTTCGTACGCCGCGTCTGGTAACCGCCCGCCGGTAACGACAACGTTACCGGTATTCCGGTACGGTAGGAGAGATAAGTGTACAACATATATAACGCGCGAACGTGTTATTGTGTCGCGCGTGTGTGGGCGTGCCGTCCCGATTTATATTAACGACGGCGAGGGAGGGGGAACTTTCGGTTTTTATCGATTTTTAAACAACGCGCCGGCGAATCTCGGTGGTCGGTTAACGAAAATCGCGAACGTCGACGGGCCGGACCGGACGGCACGCGAAAAACGAAAATCCGACGTCCACTTCGCCGCACCGATTCGCCGCCCCCTCCGTGACGTTTGTTTACGCTCGACGACCGCTACTCCACTCGAAACGATTTGTAATCGAACGGCCCGAGGTTTTTCTTGGCGAAAACGCGTATTCCATTACGCGCTACTTCGCGTAGGCCGGGAATTCGGTTCGGTTAATAACGGCGATACAAATTACGTACGTCCCGGAAATTGATATGCACGCGTTGACGTGTTTCCACGTCCATTATGCGTAGAGGAGGGGGGAAAACATTTTGTACAAAAAAAAAAACGCTCGATCGAAAAACTGTATTGACCCCGAAACGAACGCGGAATCGTTCTAAAAATTAACCAAATCGTGAGCGAAATCTTCAGTGCAGACAGCGTGTACGCCTCGAAAGATATTTAATATTTTTCGGTTCGGTTCGATTTTTCTAAAACGACAACTCTAAATCGAGAAAATTTGAAAAATACGTACGTTATAGGCGTTATTTGTCATTTATAAACGTATAAATAAATATAAAACGAATAGACCGTCCTATTTGTTCGTTACGTTCGAGGAACTTACGATGTTTCGGTCAAAAACCGCGGATATTGGAGCAATACATTTAGGATATTTAAATCGCCCTAAACTTTCGACGTCACGATAATATTCAATCGGCCAATATAATATGATACCTAGTTATCACTCGGCGCGCGCGTAAAGCGTAGAAGGGATAAATAACGGAACCAAAAGCGACTGGAAGTTTGAAATTCAAAAAAATGTCGTAAACCGAATTAAATCGAATATGTTCGCGATCGCCAAAAAAATATCGTATATTCTAAACATGCTTTCAAATTTCAAAAATCATAAAACGTTGCCGTAATTCGAGCGCCAAAATGTCTTCAATCGCGTTAAGCGCCCACGACAGCGTGATAAAAATATTCGTAAAAACGTCCCAAATATTGTTCGCCGTTTGTGTCCAAAAAAAAAAAAAAAAGTAATTTCTATTCAACCGCGTTTTTCGAATTATAGGCCGAAATATAAAACTCGGACTAGGCCGAAACTAATAACCACGAAATTCTCGAAAGTATTTCGGTTATTCGGCGGAATTTTTCCAATTAAAAATGTATAGACGATGCTGCGATCGCGTCGATTAATAAACGGTTAATGGAAATAATTCGAACCTCCCCGAGAAAATAAACGAAAACAATAATAAAGGGGCTCCCCGGACCTGTGCCCTATTTTGAATTCGAGCGCCGTTTACGATATATATATACATTTACGTCGATGATACGCGCGTGTAATCTTGTACGTAATAGACGAGGTTGGGTTTAATTACCATAAGGCGAGGCGAACGTAAACGTACGATAACGACGGATGTAGGTAATTAGTCGTACGTAGAGCTGCGAGTATTACGGCGCGTAAATACGTACGGGAGCAACCGGCGGTTTCGGCGCGCGATCGACGACGGGAGTGGTTGGGGTATCCCCGTCGCGGATCGCGATCACGGTCGGTGCCGGTGTGGTGTTAACGCGGAAATGACGAGATCGCTTCGCGCCGAAATTCGGTAATTCGTTATTTTTCGCGTGTCGACGGTCGGGGTGGCCAACCAAATTGTCGGCGTTTTTCGTTTTTTTTTTTTGCCCGCAATTAGTCGCGTTTACCGTCGACAATTCGGGACTATCGCCATACTATCGGCTTATTTGCCGTACTCGGAATAACGTAACGAGCGCGCGTTTATTTTTATATCCGGATTATCTCTAGGCGCGATAAAATTCTGATACGTTCACGATGTGTATATAAGTGTTGGCGCTCCCGTGTAATTTTTCGTCGAAATTAAACGTCAACGATAATTGGACTAGTTGGATTATCTCGTCCGCGGATTCGTACCGGCGATTAGGGAACACGAAACAAACCGATCGCCGGCGTGTAACGTCGACGGTTTCGCACGGTTCCAGGCGGTAAATTAAACGCCGCGTGAATCCGTCGTTCGGAGGAAAAACAAAAGCCCGCCCCAAGCGCCGAGCCAATGTCGCGTTCGTACGTACAATAATAATCGTCCAATTGAACAGGCGGCGAGTGTTTTTCGAAATATTAGACCGTCACGGGACGGCGGTGGGCGCGAGCGGCGGATAATTCGAATCGCGTCGTGCGTTTATCTACAGTATTTCGTGTGGACGTGTTTAGGCGTTATCGTCAAAATGCGTACTCGTTGTTTTGGGCTGAAAACCGTTAATCGCCATCGACTCGTCACGGTTAAAGCCGTAGGAAACGTTTAATGAGGGATATATCTTATCGGTCGACCCCGAACCGCCGCCGACACACGCGAATCGTCGTCGTTGTCGCGAAAACCCCACTCGTTGTGTGTGTATATTGGAAATAGTGTTTTGCTAGCGTACGTTTCCGTCGCTAAAATTGTTGTGGTTTTATCACTCGTCTTTCGTTGGCCATCGCGCAATGGTGTGTTGCGTCGCGCGATTTCGTTTGGTAAGATTATATTCAAACATATTAAAACGTATTGAAATATATTATTATATTATATTTACCTTCGGAAATTTAAATTAAATCAGTTTTTCATTGCCCGAAAACACGGATAAAACGACGTTTTCCAAAAATGAAACCTAACTAGATCGATGTATCGCCCTCGAAACCCCCTGCATACTAAATTTCACGAAAATCGCTCGAGCCGTTTCCGAGATTCAGATTATATATATACATACAAGAATTGCTCGCTTAAAGATATTAGATATCGTAAAATTGTTTTTGTGTACTCGGTAACTACTGGTAACTCGCGGGGCCGCCAATATTTACTATTGGCTCTAATAGCCATTCCGTATTTTATATATTTATATACTATATGCGCGCGCGCGCGTATCGTTATTTATTTATTTTTGTAATATCGCGTAAATACATTTCGCGAGTGTAATAATAAACGAGAATTATTTATCGTAATTATATTTTACTACACGCACGATTAGGTGTCCGGATAAGTAACCCATTATCGTTTACCTCCGTACACTCGTTTATGTACAATTCGTACATTCTACGTAAGTGTGTACGCGTACGCCGTCAAATGTCGAGTAGACGATGTGGTAAAAATAGAATAAATTAACGACGACCAACTTTACGGTCGAAATGTTGGAATTAACGTATCCGAGTGAAGTTCCGTAATTGGTTTTTTTTTTTTGTTTTTTGTTCGTTCGACGACGGTATTCGGAATTCCGATCGGTTTACCGGGTTCGAATCGTCGAGAGAGTTTCGTTATTAACGGCAGTGACGCGAAATATATAATGTTCGCGATACTCGCCGAAGTTCCAAACCGGGAGTAACTTCGACGACACTCGGTGTTTAAGTAGTTTCGCGATAGTCGATTGCGTATGCCGACACGTAACGTAAAATAGTGTCGGTTTGTCAAATTGGCCGATTTTTTTACGCCCGGACACCGTTCGTACTTACTATCTGTACCCGCCGTATTGCCGGCGACCTACGGTACGCGTAAATCGAAAAAATTGTTCTATCGGCGCGTGGTCGACTTTGCGGGACCGTCCGTGTTGTCCAACACCGACGGATTTCCAACGGGACGAAACACTGAAACGGTACCGTTCGTCGTCTCCGCCGTCCGCAAATACGAGCCACGCACATTCCGCCTACGTCGATAGCAATCGAAATTTCCAACGCGTCGTCGTTTATTAATAACTCGCGTTCCGACGGCGATCCGCAGGTCTGTTTATTATATTTAGTACGTTCGACGTACACGTAGTAACGATAGTCCGCTCCGATCCTTACATTCGTAGATCCGACCGTATTATGAAGTTACGGTCTCCGGCAGTCGAATTACCCGATCAGAAACGGTCCGTAAAAACCGATCGCCATATACGGTAAAACGCCGCGTGGACCGTAGAAAGATTATTGGCGACGGCTTTCGGTTTGTCATTTCACGCGAGCGCGACGAACGCGTTAACTACGTCCGCGTCGTATTTTTTTTGTTTTTACGCCCGGTCGATTAGCGAGAACGTTCGTCCGGGTCGTTTATTTAGTATTCGTCCGCGGATTAAGTCGGCGAGGGTGGGAATTGAAACGTCGTCGCCGTAGCTGCGGGATGTGCAAACGAGGTTTAGAGAGTTATTTCACGTACGGCTCGTTAACATTCGAACGTTCCCCGCGCTTTAAAACGGAAAAATGGGCGAATCCTTTAGAACGATATCAGAACGGTGCACCGGAAAGTCACGTAAATGTCTACGCCGAATTTCGTACCGTATTTTACGAATAGAAATTCGAACGCGCGATTTTATTCGCCCCCGTTTTTTCCTATAACCGGCGTCGGCGTCCGTGTCAATTTCGTTCGGTAAAACGGTTTCTCCTATTACGATACAATTACTTAATCCGCCAACGGCGCGGAACCGTCGCTCTCCGAACTACAGCCGTTTACCGAATCGTCTGTGTAATTGACGACTAATTTCGACCTGTCGGCTCGATACGATTTTCGCGCGTTACGTGTAAACTCTTACGTCGGTTAAACGTCGTATACACTTGAAATCGCGTCCAGCGACCGGTAAAGAACGGCGGCTTAGATTGTACGGGCGACGCGGCGGGGGGGAACGCGAGTTTAACGAGATAATGACGAATTCGTTCGATTTTCCTGTGCCTAATGTTTAGTGTCGTTAGTTCGCGTTTTTTGAACGGGACAATTTTCGCTTCCGACGTGCGCTGTTCGTTCCGTTCCTAACTAGAAAATTGACGTTTCTTTATTCTCCCCAGAGACGATCGTTAGTCGCCTTCGTAGGAACGCGAAAAAATCGGTAGTTATTCGTCGGTACGGGGAAATTTGCTCCCCGAAAAAAGTCTACCGTGCGAGATATTTAAATTCGAAGAGGAAAATAAAAGTCGTATTTTCGCGCGACCTAACAAGCGACCGTTAAATGAATTCCGACGCCTTTCAATTACGCGGGAAATGACGTTAGTCGAACTGCAAAATGTGTTGCGTTGCCGTTTACACGCGCGCGCGCTGCGCTTTGAACCCGTATAGGCGTTTAATTTTATAAATATCTTACGGAACAGTTTCCGAATCGGCGATATTCGTAAAATACTTGGAGAAAATACTTTGGCGAGAAATTCGACGGCGTGATTTCCGAAATTGTATTCGTTAAAAAAAAAAAACAATTTGAATAGGAATTTTTTAAAAGTTATCGAAGTCGTGAGCGAATTATCCCGTTTAGAAAACGTCTCGAACGATCGATTTTCTCTGTCGGTCCGATTCAATTTTTCTAAAACGTCCGTTTTAAACTTAGAAAACGACGGAAATCCGTTTCTCGAGCGTTGGTCGTGTTTATCTTTCCGATACACATTATACGTCGCTGGCTCCGCCACGAATCGGAAATTTAAAATATCGAATACGGACTGTCGTATGTCAGTAATTCGTGTTTGCCGTGACGACGATTGCGTACTAAAGCGTTTAATGCGCGGTGCCGGCAGCAGATTTAAGAATCGAAGGCCACCGATGTTAATCGAGGAACGTACAAATTGGGAATTTCGTCGAGCGCGAAAACGGTTGATTATATAAATCTAAACGCGTAAAAATAAAATATATTAACGAGTTTCGTCGCGAATTCGGCGGGCGGTTCGATATATTTTGGACGTATCGTTTTGGCGCTCGAGCTACATTACGGTTACACGTATAGCCGTCGTTAAAACGATCGAAATCGATACGAATACACGAAATATACCGTGTACCGGAATGAATCGATAGACTCGCGGGGAATATCCTAAAAGAAAGGCCGAGAATACGTTAATTGTAGTGTTACCCTAGGGGTTTTTCAGGCTCGGGAACCGTTCGGGTTTTCCGTAGAAGCAAATGACGAGAGGCCGAGGTCTCGGATCGTACAGGAGGTGTTCGTTCACGTCGTATTTACGAATCCGGTTGTGTAGATTATACCGTGTACATTCGTCGTCGAATTTTCCAAAATTGAAAACAACACGATCGTAAACCGAGCAGATGAACGAAAAGCTCCGTTCATCGGTCGAAAACATTGCACTGCTGCATCGCGAGAGAGCGGCACTAGGGTTTTACACTTTATATCGGCCGGACATCCTTTTAAGTTATAGGGATGAGTTGAGGGTTATCAGGACGACGTTGACCAGAGATCGGGGCGGGTTTTTTGACGTAGGAGGGGCGCTTTCAGGGTTGTACGTAAGTTACCGGTACTGGACGCGCTTTTTGGTAGTTGGAGCGAGACGAAAACGTTCGTACGCGTCGCGTACTATTCAACAGCCACGTTTCAATCCGAAACCGTTTCGTTCGTCGTGAGACGCGTACGACGTACACGATTCGGTCGACCGAATGACCGGTGACGCGACGGCCATTCGATACGCCGGCGAAACCGTGAAACGCGAATAACGGTCCCGTTTCGAGAACGGACTCGTCGTAATTATACCAGCGCGCCCCGTACGGTTCAGGTAGCACAATGGAAATATACAGTTTCGGCAACGGCGCCCACGAGCAATAAGAAACGTGAATCTCCCCCCCGGTAAAGCGCTGAACATTTTAAACGTATATACACACGCACGCGCGCGTCCGTTTTCTTTTTCGTTCTAAACACATAACGTTATATTCCTCTCTACGCGCGGCGAGAGCGTACGGTTTACGATTCAGTTTTAGCGAAAATACGTTTCGTTCCACTTGTCTCGGTCTTACGAAATAGAAACGTTCAATAAAAACACACCCGCGCGCGTATATATTTCAAGCATATACACGCGCGGGGTCTGTCACGCCCTGCCATATGAATGTATACGTGTGTAGGAAATATTGTATCGTTTCGCGGTATACGAGCGCTAGTGACGAGGACCAATGTTCGCCCGGTTCGTTACAAATGGTATAATCGGTATTTACCAGACGTTTTCGACACGGCGAATGTGTTCGGAGTGTACAAAATGTTCGCGTCGGACGGCGAAACGCGACACGATGTGTTATAAAAAGCTACCCGTGAATACGCGCGTGGGTCGTGCGGCGGACGAGACGGAATGCCGGCAAAGTCCTCCCACCACCCGTCCCGTGCGCGTATTATTTACGCACGCTACGCGCGACCTATTTATACGTACAGGGTGATTCATTTAACGCGCGTACACGACGGTTTTCGGCGGGAAAATACGGTATGTCGTTCGCGTACTCTTGCCGTCCCAGTCCTACAACCGCGTCGAATTTCCCATCCGTTCATACGGTGCGCGACCCGCGAGTTCAATTTTCGTGCGACGCACGTTTTTCCGGACGCCCGTCGAGTAACGCGCGTTTAAAAGTGACGCGGCCAACCGGATAGGACATCGTCCCCGGTGGATATTGTTGCATTCGCTTTGTCGGGTGGCGAGGGCCACGGAAACGGCGGCTAATTAAACGTGTTTACCGATCGAAGTACAGTCCGCGCAATGTACGCTATCAATCAAATATGAGCTGTTTGTTGCGATAGGGATACGGACGTTTCCATAGGACCGAAACCGAATCGGAATGTGGAGAAAGTTCGCGGCGTAAATGGTAGCGGCGGTAGGGGCAGTGCCGCGAACGTAGTGGTGTGTTATTTTGTCGTCGACATTACCGCGGCGAACGTAATCGCCGGGTGACGACGAATCGCGAAGAAGAAATTCGGCAAAAATCGATCGTCAATAGTGTGGACGTCGTGCCTATGATTTGATTATAGCGTACGGCGTGTGCCGTACATTAACTAGTTTACGAAACCGTCGACGGTCGCGCTAAATAGCGAATACACGCCGTTAGCCAACCACCCGTGAACGGTATTTAAACAATTGTTGTCTCGGTGTTCGGACCAATAGTCGTCCGACGATTGTCCGTAATATCGTATTGCCGAAGTATATATCGTACGGCGCGTGCGTTCGGTTCGTGAGGAACGGTTCGCCAATACGATCGGTGAATGATACACCGCGACTATTTCAATACGATCCACCAAGACCGTCACTCAAACAAAGTTTACATATTCCCTCGATCCACACGTATGCTGGATCCTCTTGGGCGCCCTTCGTCGGCAGTGGAAACGCGTCGAAGCCGTCCGTACGACAACGGGATTGCTCACAATCGTCGAAAATTCGATCCAAGATTCTATTTAATCCGATGTTCTACGAAAATTCCTTTGCCAATCATATCCGTCCCTTCGGTAAAACGTGCTCTCCGATAACCACCAAACACAGACCGAAACCGTATCCAATAACTTGGACAGACTGACTAAAAACTACTAACACCCTCATTTGCGTCCACTAGCAAAGGCATAAGCCCCGGAACGGCTTAGCTCAGCAAAGCCAAGACCGTCGGCCGACGTTCGGGTAGGTTACCTAATCTCGGGTACCTCGTTCGTTTGTGGAGTTGTCCCGGACAACGGGACGCGCCATCACGGACGAGACGGTGTTTACGAAAACGTACTCCGGATGAATCGTTTCGGGCGGACACACGGGGTAGGTCAGGGTTTTCGTCGATCGATAAACGCGTGCGCGCGTCGACTGACGTCATGTAACGGCCACCGGTCGAAAACGGTTTGGCCAAAACGGACGGTTAGGTTACGTTAACGAAACCGTAACGCGCGCTTTGGTGGGGTCGGTACAATCGTCCGGAACGCGGAAACATTCGTCGTCGCCACCGTGGAAGTAATAGAAATTCGCGTCGTAATTCGGAACGCACGCGCCGCGAAGAAACGTCGAAACGCAAAAACGCCACCGGCGATTTATCGTTTCAATTTCGAGTTACGTTTCGGGAGCCGGCGTGAAAAATAACATACTCGAGCTTCTAAATTAACGACGAGACGTTACCACGTAACCTACCGTCTCCAACACACACACACACACGCACGTTGGATGGAACTATCGTGTGCGTAAAACGCGCGCGCCAGCGGACACGGGCGTATTATTATTATTATTGATGAGGTTTTTGGCGCGATAAAGATGTCCGGAGAAGCGAACGGACGTTTTTTCAGTAACGACTCGGCCGATATATCATTCTCGGCCGTGGACGCGTTCTCGTGTAGGTGATTTTCGTGTCCGTCGGTCGGTGTCGTTTAACGCGCTCCACGATAATGCCTTGGCCATCGCCACCTGTCTTTCGGCCGAATGGGAGGGGGGGAGGGAGTGTTCGGCAGTGTCCCGAAACGTTATAAAACGGTACGCGTTCACTATAACGGGACCACACTATTTCCCATCTTCCTCCTTATCCTCCTCACCCCGACGCTTCCAATGGCGCCGAGACGCGCCCGCATTTTTCCGGTCTACGCTTGGTTTTGGCCATCGCCGACGATCGCGTCCTTCGGCTTCGACGCGACGCTACGGCGAACTATTTGACGATATGGCTAGGATTCCTAGACGTTTTCCGCTTTCTGTCGACAATTAATCGGTCGTCGTCGGCTACGATGCCGGTACGTTTCTAATTGAACGGGACGATTTTTCGTTTATAGAAACGTTTCGTAAGCGTTCGAAACGTCCGAAACGAAATATATCTCTTTTTCCGTAAACATATTCGAATTCTAGAAACGACACGAGGGTTTAAACATATTTTATACGCGACGTTCACAAAAATGATTTTCGATATCGGGCCGACGTATTGAACGGCCGTCATTACGCATTTTTCCGGACCGTTCTCGTACGTACATTTTGGCCGAATCGTTGAACGAATATCGATAGTAAGGCTACATACGGTGCCGTTGTCGGAACTACGATCGAAACTTTCCCGTTTAAAAATATCGCCTCGAAAACATTACGAACAAACCGCAGACCGAAATGAAGTCGAATCGAGTTTGGCGATCCATTTTACGCCGCGATAAGTGGATCGATCGAATGTTTCAAAGTTTTTTTAAACTTTAGACATTTTTTAAAAATTAAAATATTTTGTTTTAAAGTTTCGTTCGAGCGATTTCGAGTAAAACGACCACGACCATTCGTCGTCGCGAATAACGTAAAACACGTACGGAATCACGGTGTCAGAATATTCGGAAAAATAACGAACTTCTAGTAAAACAGACGCTGATTTACGATATTACGGCGGACGTCGTGAATTACGATTAATTATATTAGCGTTTAATTTCCGCCATATATTACGGCGGACGAAACAGTGTTTCGATTTATTCGTCGATTCCAAACGCGAAAACCCCGAGAGGTGGTAGCCCGCGATTGTTGAACTATAGACAATCGTAAGAGCAAGCCCGCTACGGTACGGTATAATGAATGTAACGTCTCGATTAAGGGGCGTCCGTAATTAACGGGCGCAGAAAATCGAACGAGAGCGGTACGTACGAGGCCAGTTAACGCAAGATTTATCCCGGGGGGGGGGATAACGAAATTTTGGCGGGCGCGCGACAGCGTTTCAAAGACGCCCGTGTATTTCAAACGAGTAACAACCCGTCTCGTTTGTCGAACGCTTTTAACGCGTACACGGGTCCGCGTAGGCGGGGAACACTTCGTCGTAGTACGGGTCCGACGGTGGCACGCTTTTCAATTTTACCACGCGAACAGCCGGTAAGGTAGGGGGATGGAACGATTTTCAACGGGCCCCGAAACTTAATATTCGACTCTGGTTGAAGAAAGGTGGCCGCCGGATAGTGGAGCAACACGCTCAACTTCGGCACGGACGGTAAACGAATAAACTGGCGGGGACGTCGTATAGAACGTACAGGGCGTTCGCGGTACACGAATAGTCGAGACGTTTTCCGGCTGATAATACATTTTTCGTACACACACAGTGTCGCCCGTTGACAGCTGACACACACACGCGCGCGTACAAAAATATCGCTAGTCGATTTCGATCGTTGGCGAATCTACGTTCGGTAGATAAAATGGGTATATAATCCGAAAACGGCGCGATAGTCGTCGTGTGGCGTCGGCAAAATAAAAAAAAAAACCGTCGACCACAGGTCGTTCCGACCCGATAGAAACGGTGTTTCACGCGCGCACGCGACGTGGTTCCTCTGGCGTCGTTTTGTTTTCTGCCACCACCGTGGAATTCGCGATGGTTAGGTATGCGCACGGTATTCCGCCGCGTGAAACACACCCCGCGCATACCCCTCCCTGACACGTCGTGCGCGTAAACACACGTACGTACATACACGCGCACACATACGTTCGCTCGGCTCGTATTCCGGCCAAGCGAATATTTTTATCGCACGTGTATCCGTAGCCGGATCGTCGTTTTCGCGCCCGCGGCTGTTGTCCGTGATGACGACGCTCCGGGCGGGAACGGCTACGATAAAACTATGCGAAAAAACACGAACGCCGTTCGAAAACCGAACGATACGTTTTCGCGTAAATCGCGTTTACCCGTCAATGTGGACGGCGGTTTTCAGTGGTGTTATCCGTCGTTTCGTTTACCCGACGGCTTTTACAGTCGATCCGCCGTCGTACGGACGATACGTACAAATACAAAACGAAAAGCGTATTAGTCGTCAAAAGCGGGACGTTTGGGGGTGGTGGTTAACCCTTACGTTCGAAGATACGAAGCTACAAGACGAAATGACAATGATAGGCTGCGTTCGCCGACTAACACGCGGCAAAGATATTCGAAAGTGTTCGTTATGTCGAGTGTGACCGCCGTAACGGATGTATATTGTTTTCGTACGGTTAAATAAAAATATATACCGGCCGCGGATAGACTGTAAACGAACACAATGGTCGTATACAAAAACAGTGACGAGTTTTCGCCCCAGTTCGAAATATGTTTTCCCTTTTTATTTCATTCTACGAGAATACACACACACACACGCACGTAATTATATCGATCGCGGACACAAAAAACCAAACACGTCGGCAACGAACGTAATATTCGGCGACTTCAAGGAGGAATGAAAGGACTGCACAAAGCCGCAACAGATTCATTGTAACGGTTAAAATCCCTTTTTTTTCTACTGTAAATTCGGCAAACACCCACTGCCCCGGTGAACATTGTTTCGGGGCAGTGGATCGATGGCTAAAATCACCGGATTTACAAATTGAATTACTAGTCAACAGGTATAATACGTTATCGTTTGTTTTTAAATTCTTAAATTTTTATCCGCTTATTTATTTATATTAACTCTATACTGTGGTACGTGAATGCGTTATATTTCAATGATACGAAATAATAAGTAATTAGATGTCGGGCGAGGCCGATCGACGATGTTCGTATTCGCACGCCCGTTTCGTCTTATCTCTATCATCGTTTTTCGTTTCCGTCGGGTTCGCGGACGTTTCGGCCTACTAAAGCGGTCGTCCGGCGCTGCACGACGGATACCGTCGTAATAACGATAAAATTTCGGAGTACGCAACGCGCACAGTCGTCGTCGCGCTACAGGTGTCGGACATTATGGACCGTCGTCGGGATTCAACCGCTCGACGGGCTCGATAGGACCAACGACGGTGACCAGCGGAGCTATGCCGTACGACGAGTGGGGTGGTTTAACGATTAAACGGGAGCGCGGTCCTTTTTGTCGGACGGGCAATTTTGTTCGCGGCGACAACTACGCATACCATCATACAGGGTACCATGTACCCGCCGTGCCGTCATTTCGTTTTCACGCGCGTTCCGAATAGCGTTTATTTTTCCGAACGGTGTTCTTCGCCGTGGACGAATTATCTCGATTTTTCAATTCAGACCGTCACTGATCCGTTATGAATTCGTACACACAGAATCGTTTCGATTTACCGGAATGAATCTACCCGTATCGGTTAATTATCTAACGGGTATTTGTTTTTTCTTCAAAAGGTGACACTATCGGTCCGCGGTAATGCAATTCGATACGTGCTGATGAAACGCCCACCGATTCGATATACTCGTCCGGTTGTTGAAAACAATCGTATTTTACTTACTAAATGTCCGAGAGGGGGGGGTGGCACGCGGAGTAGTAGCGAACGAAGTTGTACCGTCGAAATGTTTTCGGGAAAATAAACGCCGGAACGGAAATGAAAAAAAATTTCGACGAACAATCGGATACGAATTAAAATAAGAGAGCGGTTAGGCCGCCCGTATTCGTTGTATTCGTAAAACACGCGAAACGAAACCGTACGCCGGAATAATGAAACGCGTTTTTCGACCAACCGATTGTTGTTTTGACCGCGAACATTTCGGGGACGATCGCGAGACGCGTCGAACCTTTTTGCCGGCATAACGTTAACAGAGTCGCGCCTTATACGACGTCATTTGATCGGGGGGCGCTGTTCGCCCCGTACAACAGAAGCCGTTTTCAAACCGCCGTACGAATGTCGCGAAACACAAAAACCGTCGTAAAATCAATCGGTCCACGTACGTAATTCGTCCGCGGGTATCGACGTACGCGCGATTATTATTTATCGGGACCGTTACCGGACCATCGTTGACGTTAATTTGACCATCGCGCGTAACTATAACGATTACTTAGCGAATTGGAAATTGTCCCGGAAGCTAAATCGTGACAAAACGCGATAACGGCGTTACATTTTATCGGCGAATAAAACGTTTATTTCATCTGTTCCCGAATAGGTATTAAAACGACGTAAAGTCCTTCGCAATGTTCGTAAACGACTCGAGTTAGGGTTAAAGTTGAGTCGGATAAAAATTGGCTCGGTACGCGATCGGACGTGGGTAAGCGCGTATTTGCAAAGTAACTAATATATTCGCGCAACAGTAAACCGTGTACGCTCGGGTACGTCGTATTAATAATACGAGGATTATTATATTTAATCGGAATTTTTTTCGTTTTCGAAACCCGTCCGGTTTAACGAAGTAAAATCGCGCGTTTTTTTTTTGTCGAAAAATAATTGATTAATAACGAGCCCTCGCGGCCCGAATATACACACATTACGGAACGGAAAAATTAAAAAAAATTTTACTCGACCGAATGTTTTGTCGACGTCGTCTCGCCCCGTGTTCGTGTGCCGGACGCGTTGTTTGTTGCGTTGCGGTTTAGGCGGAATGTTCGAATCGTCCGGTTCCGTAGTGTCGCGAACGCGCTCTCCGCATATAGCGCACGACAATATCGCGCCAACGGCGACGGGATTCGGTGAGAACCGAATCGGACGCTCGTATTTTCGTTACCGAATACTATTGTGACGATATTGGATCTCGATCGCCACGTGTGAATACCACACGCCACTTAGTGTCGGGTCCCGGGATCTCACAAACACCGCGCTAATCGGAGAAAATTATTCTTTTCCGATTTCGCCCATCCAGGAGGACCGAACCGTACGAAACACGTCGGCGTACGATTCAAGAAAACATTTGTTATACCCGTACGCTAGTCAATCGCCATTGTACGTTTATTAATTATATTATCGTTATAATTATAGATTAGCGAACATTACACGTCGTACACCGTTTTTCTTCGCCAGTTCGCCAACGGCGATTTCTTTCGTCAATTCACGTCCTGTCGCGCTTTCGTCGAACGGCCATTGTCATAATCGTCCGACGGACTCGACCAGCGTATGTAATCTTTTTTGTATCGGGTCCCCGGACCCAATTAGTAGTCGACTTTCGTCGTTACCGGGATCCCTACTCGTGCCATCGCGCGTTCGTCACGTCGTTTATCGCGTATGTAGACGAATAGTAGGGACGGCTATTCGTACTTTCGCCCATCCTTATTCGTCAACTCCACAAACTCCTCCGAAATCCCATTAATGGTCTCTTTAACCACTTTGCCTTTGCCGGTCCAGACATTTACGGTCCACTACTATTCGCCGTCCGAATGAACAACTCGTGTAATCGTACCGTCTCTGGACGTACCAAAACAATTTTTTTTTCACTCTAATTCCGACAAAACTGAAGCGAATGAAAACCATTTTCGATAATATATACGCGCGCGCGACCGTACGTTTCGAACTCGAATAATGTTCGGAACGGACACGATCAACAAAAACGAAACGAACATAAGGGCCTCGGAACGGCGGCAATAGAAGTCCGGTGGAGGGCTACGTGAAGCCGCTAGCGCGGAGAGGAAGATCGGTATTATACTCGTATTGGTTTTCGTAATTGGCGGACGCAACGGCGGTGCGTGACGGGGGATTGTCCTGTCAGCTCCCTACCGTTTTCAAACGTAAGACTTTTCGTAAATTAGGTACATTGCCGTACGGTTGGCCCCGTCATATTATTCCCGCCGACGTGGATCGCGTGTTCGTTACGATTCGCGTGAAACGATAAAACGACGGCTACCCGCCGCCCCAAGTATATTGCACTCGGCCTTTCCAGACAGTGGGTGTGTGTATTGCCGACACCGTGCAACGAAACAAAGGGCCTCGGGACGTGACGGCCGTACGCGAAATGTTGCACGCTAGACACGTAAGAGTAACAATAATCATAGGTAACCGGCTTTTGTTTGGAAGAACGAAATCGGTTTGAGAAACCCGAAGTGGACGTGCGCGCTCGACTACGACGTTCTCACACGAGCTCGCGGGACGTTCGCCCGGGAAATACGTCAAATACGTCGCGTCGGATATTCATAAACGGCCCGTACGTGTTATCCGGGTGTGCGTTTGACGTTTGCGAATCGTCGTCGTGAAAGCGAAAGCCAATTGTACACGTACGACCGCCTTTGATTACGCCGTTAACGGAACACGGCCGAGGAATTCGCGGCAAGATGAAAAACTTTTTGGGTCGAATGTGCCCGGCCAACGATGAAAAACGTTGCATACTCGAGTTGCTCGTCGAATCGCGAAAAGGAAACCGGGAAAACGTTATTCCGACAAAAAAGCGTATTCACACACACACACACAGACGGAGAAAACGTTATAAGAATACATTATATACAACCAAAGACCGATACACGTTACCGCGTGACTGGTTGAGATAAAAATAAAATATACGTTTTAAGACAATCGTTGTTCCCGCGTTTTCTTTAAACCGTCGATCACTTTAACGGCAATTACGTTTGAAAATATAATTGGTTCTAGAGGTATACACGGTTTTCCATATCTCGTGTTTTCCTTTTATCATTCCACGATACGTACGATGTTTAAATTACGATTAATACCAACACTACGTATATATATATAAGAGAAAGAGAGAGCGCGATCGCCCGTTTTTGTATCTAACGTTCGCATTATATTCGTTTCGCGAAAATTATTTATAACGTTGTCGAGAAGCCCTTGTTACAGATATAGCTAAGTAAGCGTTTTATATTAACGAGTAATATACACGACCGGTATATCCGGTCAACAGTCTGTCAAAGAACGTGGCATAAATAAGGCACTTAAATTCTATGTCCGAAAAGTTCGATTTAAAGTCGACTCGGATAAAAACGTTATACGGAATACGCGTATTTACTCTCCTAGGAAGAACCCGCTACCAACAGTAACCGAAAACCGAAGTAACCGGGATCGGAATACAACGATATGATGGAAAATGACTGGCGTTTAATATCGTTTTTACATATATTCAGACGCGAGTGTTGTTACTCTTCGCTTTGCGCGGCTAAGCCGTTCACTATCCCAGGCCTTTGCTAGTGGATGGAAGTGAGGCAGTTGATTAGTAGTTTTTAGTCAGACTGTCCAAGTTATGTGGCACGGTTTCGGCCTATGTTTAGTGGTTGTCGGTGAGTACGTTTTACCAATGACACGGATGTGATCGTGGTTGGAAAAGGAATTCTCGTAGAACATTGCTTCGGACTGAGTTTGAATAGAATCTTGGACCGAATTGAATTTTGTTGATTTTAGAAGGATCGAACTTTTGAGGATAGTGGGTAATCCCGTTGTCGTACGGATGTTCCGGACGGCTTCGACGCGTTTCCACTGTGAGGGACCGACGAAGGGCGCCCAAGAGGATCCAACATACGTGAGGATCGGGGGATATGTATACTTTGTTTGAGTATGTTGAGTTTCGTTTGGATAGGCACAGGGCTTTTGCAGTAGGGCGACGTATTCCGCGGGTGCGAGTGGCATTTTTAGTTACGTCGGTGTTGACCAAAAATGAGGTTACGTCAAGTTGTTACGCCGAGGTGTATTTGGCTTGTTCGGACCAGTTTATTGAATGGGTGTAACGATTCGTAACGGTTTTAGGTTAGTTGTGTTGGATCGTCCAAAGTGAACGGCTGTAGTCGTTGTCGAGTTGATTTTGATCCCTCAGCGGTGGAACCAGCTGAACGGCAGGTCGAGTTGGTGTTGTAGTTGTACGCGGCAGCTCGTCTATGGGTTTTGTCAATTGTGAAGAACATCGGCGAATAATGAGAAATGTCCTTTGAAAGTATGCTGTCCTAATTCGTTCGGCCATATGTTCGCCGGTCGGGCGACATAATTACGGCGCGGCCGACCAATCGCCCTCTCGTATTTATCTATGTGACGCGAGTGCGTAACGTGCACGGGATATTCGGAAACGAAATCTGATCGACCCTGCGACGAATTCATTATAAATACCGATCGGCGTTCGTTCGGGCGTTTCGACGGTTCGGCGCGGCGGTGTTTCGCCGTTAATTTCGAGAACGTTTTTTTTTTCCAATCGTGTTCGACTACCGCCGGTAAATTGTTTATGTACGCGGGCCGGCTAGTAACGGAACTCCGGTGTGGAACGCGTGTGCGCGCGTCCGGCGCTTGGGGAAGAAACACGTTTATGAGATGAACAATGGGCTTGGTAACGAAAGCGTTTGATGTATTCGCGCGTACGTGGTGTATTCGTTTCTCCTTTCCCGGTACACGCCGTAATTGGGTACAAAAGATTCGGGTCGCTTTGAGTGCCGTCGCTTTGTATACACCGGCCGGATTGGTGAAACGGATTTTTGCTTTCGTATTACCGAATTCGAAACGATTAACCGGGGCGCTTAGCGAATCATTTACCGCGTCGCCGGAGATTTTCGTCCGAACGTAAAGCCCGTTCGTTACGTCATTATCATTTCCTAACGGGGCGGGGGAAATTCGGTACGTATAAAATAACGACGACGAAAACGAGTCGTCGGCCCGATATCGACGAGCGGTGTGTGTGTGTGTGTGTACACAACACGCGGTGACGCCCGTGACTTACGGCCAAGTGCACGCGGAAAACTTTGCGAACGTTTTGTACGCTCGTAACAACAATAGCGGTCACGGTGGGACGGCGGCCAACGGGGTGGAGTGAGAATAGAGTCGACAATAGCGGGGACGGACTTTATTGTTTTTCCTTATCTTGTCGAGTACGTTACACGCGACCACCCGGGTCAGTCGGTTTTCGACACGCGTTCGGTGTTCGACGTACGTGGTGAATACGTCGGCGATGACGGGGGGGTGCGTGACATTTTCGATATCGAGACTTGGTTATATGGTCGTACGCGAGACGACGGATTCCCGGCCGAATACCAGCGAAAAATGTACGCGAGTTGAATTACGAAGGATGCGAAATAACAACCCCCCCCCCAGTACCCGGCGACCGAGAGTCTCGACTAAATGAGAATACGCGAAACGCGCGCCGGCTAAAATCCGGTAGAAATCGCGCCGACTCGAGCGCTCCGATCGAACAGAGAACGTTGGATTAGCGACCGCGGAGCCGTGTAAATAATTCCGCGCGTTCTCGCCTTCGCCATTACCCTCGGGACGATGCTGGCCGCGGCCCGACGTTACGAGGGCTGCGTTTTGGTCCTGTTTAAATACCGAGCGAGAACGTACGGGCGTTAAATTGGCGCCGGAACGAACGCGAAGGATTTTTTTTCGAGGGGGGGGACGTCGTCGAGCGTACGTCCGTTTCGAGTGGAACGCGCGCGCGTAGTAGATGGCGCGGGACTAGGTTCGACTCGGGCGCCGTCCAAAATGTATTCCGAATTTCGAAAATTGTTCGCGACCCGTTCCAGACCGTCGGCGCGCGCACCGGTCGTTTCCATTACGGTCGACGTTTGGTACACTCGGACGGAGGGCGTCCGTTTCGTGTAGCGGAGTTCCGAGGGATCGCCGGAAATCACGCGGGTAACGCGTAATATAAGAAAATGCCGTCGAATCCGAATTCGCCGGCTCCGCGGGCGTTTTCGCGCTATTCGTCGGACAATTGTAAGTATTCGTTAAATTACTCGTCGCGTCCAAAATAGAGGCGAATTTGGATTTCTACCGAATTCGATAACGTAACGGGCCCGTCACAATTCACGTGCACAGTCTCGGGACCGTTGCCATTGGAACGCGACCGCGCATATAAATACAAATTATTTAATCGCGGTGGACGTTCGAATTCGAAATCACCCGACCGCTGGCGGTTCCTGCGCGGGGGGTGAAGGGAGAGGCGAGTATGTGGTGACGCTGTGGGCGGGAGGTGAAAATCGTCTTTTTTTTTCAAAAAAAAAAAAAAAAAAATGAAACGTTTATTCTATTTGGCTGGCGCGCGCGAAACATTACGTTCGTGCAATACGCGTTTAAGTGTTTTCGCGTAATTGTCTCACGAAATGGATTTGATATTACGTTTGGCGTGCGTACGTTTTGTTTCTCGTCACCTCGTCGGAGACAATGCAACGAACTCGTGTATGATACCAAAGTTTCGCGCTCCGTTACGTCGTCGAAACGTACCGAATTAAAGTTTAATGCCGCTCGATTACTTATAAGTCTGTCTCACTCGCACACTCCTCATTCCGTCTTAGTTTCTCTACTAATCCGCCGGCGTTCGAGTGGTTGAATAAACGTATTCGCAGTTCACGCGATCCTCCACGAAATACGTATATGACTTTTAGGTTCGCCTCGCGAAATTCGACCGCGAAACAAACGAGCCGGTACGTCCGCGCGGTATGGGGCAGACGTCGAAAAGTCCGCGGCGAATGGGCGGCGTTTGATGAACACGGACGTCGTTATTGATAATAAATTCGTCGTCTACCGTGGACGAGGGGGGGAGGGGCTGGCCAAAAACGAAGTGACACGGGTCGATTCCTAACGTTTTGCGTCGCGACGTAATTTACGGTTTTTGCTCCGGTTTTTCGATTAGCCGGGTCGATTAATTGTACCCGTCTGTTTCGTGTACTCGAAACGGTGGCGACGAGAGTGTAGTACGATAATATAGGACGCGACGTTAATTACGGTTGACACGCGTACGGGCGGCGACGCGAACGCCGGGACGTTACCGTGCCGGTTCGAAAATTCTCGAAATAATTCGCCCTAATCGAACACGGTACGCGTAACGTAAGCAGTTACGGTCATTGGTTCCATTCTCGAAATATCTCGCCGTCTAATCAGGCCACCGGTAAAAATGGCGAATTCGCGGCGCGAAAACTATGGCGAAGCGCGTGTGTTCACATCGGACGGGTTTCCAACCAAGGTTCCGGTCACGACGTCCACCGGCGCGCCGGGACGCGTTTTATTACGATTATTTCGTACGTCGTTGTCGACGGATAGAAACTTACAACGCGATTCTCCGTTAGACGATATTACAATTATCGTTCCGCGATTGTACGCCGAAACTCAGTCCGGCCGCCCGTTCCGTACTTACGACGACCTCGGCCCAGACACGTAAACTCGGTATAGTAATTCGCCGACTAAAAGCCGCGCGTAATATCTCGTCTTTATTCGACGACAACTCGTCGCGTTATTTTTTCCTATACTTTAGCGAAACACGTTCTCTGTACGGGACGGTCAATATCTATTCCGAACTCGCTCGACGTCGTCTATGTACGAGTATGTATATGTATATTATTTCTCGGTCAAAAGTTTTTCGACGTCAGTACGATAGAATCGAAAGTTCCCCCGGAAGTTTAACGAAATTATATACGCGGCGACTTTATAATATATAATTTACCGTAAATAAAAGCGTCGAACACGCACTTACACGTTACTACGTTTAATAGGGGCGACGCTCGATATAAAAGTACTCGGCGACGTACCGCGATGGGTTATTCATAAACCGTAATATATACGCGTCGCGTACGCGTATTTTTGTATCGACGTCCGAGGTTTTCAATCGCGCCGGATCGTCGCCAATATTGAGACTACCCGGGCCGTATTTTAATGGAGACATTTTCCAGAACGGGCCGTCCCCGTTTTACATTCGCCGAGCGCGATAACGAGCGAAACGAATTCGAATTTACGGGCGAGATATTCGGTAAAGTTCGGGGTAGTGCCGTTTTTTTTTTTTTTGTTTGTTCGTTCGTATCGTTACGTTTTCGTCGCGCCCGCCGAAGGGTCGGAAAAATTAATGGTAGACCGCGCACGGGGCGGCAACACCTGCCTAACCGTACCGGGCGATTATATAAGGATATTGTCCGAGAAAACGGCGGCCGTCTATCCGACCGACGCGGCGGAACCAAAACGGCCGTGGGACGATTGGCTGGTCGATTGCTTCGCGGAAGGATACGGCCGTTTCGAATACCCGGTAAAGCTGTACGGAGTTTGCGAGGCGGACGTACTCGGAAACATCGGTGGTGGAGAAACGAGACTTCTCGAGTCGTCGTCGGAACGTGTGGACCACGCGCCGATGAATTAGAGAATTTCGGAACTGTTCGTGGCGTAAGTAGACAGACCGGGGGAAACGGTCAATGGTCGCGTTCAATAGACCGTCGTTAGGCCGTCAAATATAAATACGAAGGCGGTCGTGTATCGCGGAACTCGCGTATTGCACCAATCAGAACGAAGCCATCTCGGGCGTATCCGAACTGCGGTGTTGGTGTAAATATGTAGTTGGAGAAAACGAACGGCGTGGTGAACGGAACGAGCGCAAAGAGGGTACGATTTAAGTATATATCATCGAGACACGAAAATAAACAAACGTACGAGCGATCGTAGGAGGGAAAATAGAAAATGTACGACCGAGCGGATGATTTTCAGCGCGCGAAACTAACGAACGAAAGAGATATTGAGGGCGACCGTTTTTAAAGTGATCGTTCGGATCGCCCGCCGTAATACGTTCGACGTCCGTAATTCGGACGTCGAGTGACGTCAATTCGTATTTGACGAGCGAACGGGGAAGTCCGGCGAAACCGTCGACATTTCGGACGCGAATATTATTCCGGCGCGGACGGGGTCATGTCCCGAATTCCGCGTCGTCGTTTCGCGTTTCTTGTTGCGTACCGAGAAAACATCGTTCGCCCGTAATTCCCACGGACGCGATTACGTCGAACGAACTATTTCCGATCGGCGGGGTTTATTAATCAGTTTAAAAATGCAATACGCGTCCTAATCGTGACTTAATACGCGGAATTAATTTTAATCAGGTAGACGGGCCATTGTCCGAGTGGTCGGGAGAACCCTTTGAGAACAATATTATTAATCAACGAGGCGAAAGGCCCCCGGGGATTCGGCGGTTCATTTTCGAAATTTAGCTTACCTACGTGGGCCGGTGGTAGACGCTCCAGGACTACGCGGCGGTATTATTATTATTATTATTACGATCGAGAGTTTCCGGTCGAACGATGTTCGACCGTAAACTCTACGATAATAAACGCGCGCTTCAAAATAAATACCTAGTAAATATATACCGCGTAATGTCTAGTCTGGAGAAAAAACCGAAACGCTATTTCAATTATGTCGACCGATGGTCGATTACCTAGCTCAATTGTACTCGATTACCTAGCCGCGCGTACATAAATCGCACGAGCATATCGTCGGTAATTTTTCCGCCTCGGATCCGACAAAAAAGCGCGTTCGATATTTACGAAACGGATTTCGGCGGATTCCTCGGGAGGTATTTATTTGTGGTCGTTCGCTGTGACGGACGTTCGGTGGCGGGAGTTCCGGGAGTGGAACAATTACGCGTCGGCGTGCGAAAACCGAGCAATTATTACTCGACCATTTGGAACGACAATGTTCGCGCGATAACGCGTTATTACACGATTCAAACTCCTCCGCGTCCCATTCACCCGGTACGGCCGTACGAGTTAAATCGAGGGCGGAGGGCGAGGTCGCTACGTTTCGCCCGTCTCCGGCTTTTGCCGAACCGTACACGAGTATGTATGTTTTCCAACGGGACTGTCGGCCGAACGGTCAATCCGTTTGGCGGGTTTCGTCGCCGGCGGGCGCGACAGAAATAACGGCCGTTGGTTTAATAAAAACCGTCCGGACGCGTATTGAAAATCGCCCGTAGCCGTTCGACGAACGGGTGGTACCGGACCGTTTCAACGGACGACACCGCGCGTACGCTCGAGCCGCCGACGGGCAGTGTTGTACACGTGCCGGGCTCGCCCGGAACCGTTGGTCGTTACGCGGGTAAGGTGGACACAATGGTCATCGGATCGCGTCCGCCCGTACACTCGCGTTTTCTGTTCGTATTCGTTCGGGTTATCTCTGTCAGCCGGTGTAACGGTTACCATCGCCGGCGATGGGGTGGCCAGGTGACTCGTTTTTTCGGGCCGACAACGGGCCGTTATTACCGTATATAACTTCATTTCCCAGTAGATTTCGGGCCGGGGATTTCGGTACTATTTTTTTTTTTTTTTTTTTTTTCACCGTCGGG